>HG983381.1:116486-130786 GCA_900006255.1 Xeromyces bisporus
TACTGGACTAAAATTGACGCGGTTGAGGTTCAATCAACCCTAACATCGTTTTCATTTACCGTGCCCGTGACCTTTACCTACATAATCCGGCTATCGATATAAGATTTGAAGGCCAAACAAAAGTCACACTTGGTCGAGGATAAATTGCAGACCGAAAACAATTGATTATTAGTAGTATCTGGGTACAATCCGGAGCATCCTGGTAGTCAATTGGTTTATGATACATTCAATGCACCGTCGTCCAGGTGCCCTTCTCAAGTCCACGACATGGAAGTCTTTTGCACTCTAACATATTAATGGTTGCTGGTTGTTTACAAACAAGACCAGGGAAAATCCACGAAATTTGACAACATGGCATAGAAATTGTCGTCTTAACATTTGAAACAAATCACGATCAGGATACTCCCACATATTGCAGGCAGATTGCATCTCATCATGACGCCGAAGGTTTTGTTGTCTCCGACCTTACCATTCGCGCCGGGCACGTCTTTCGCGCTCGAACTGCTTTTCGTTGTACACATCCCATTCATGCTTCATGCTATTCACAGAGCGCGGGAGCCTTCGGTCCTGGTTAGGTAAGAGCTCCCCATGGAATGTGGGCTCGCCATCGCAGTTTAACATGCCCTCGATCTTTCCGCCTCCGAGAAAGCGCATCCAGCCCATATTACGAGGCCCAAAACTCATCTGACCATCATGGCCTCCTCGCCCACGCCAATAGAATGGGTACTTCTCGTTTGTAAGGGTCGGTCGCTCGGGGACATACATAATACCGTGATGTCTGCCAAAGTAATATGCGGCCCATGCAGAGTTTCTGGTGGCGGCCAGTATGAGGCTGAAACGATGTCTCGCAGGCAGTTCTTTTCGAGCAAGGAATGGACACTCAACCTCGTACATGCCGTTCACCCTGCCCATACTCGGGCCTGTTGAGATGGAATGTGTTGGGTAACTCGACGTTGACTCCGACTGGTGGCTTGCTTGACAAAGGGAGAGGTCCTGCGAAATAAAGAAACGATTAGCAACGTGAGTCTTTACATTAGTACGAACGGGATTGTCTACCTGCGGAGGCTCATATTCGGGAGAACTGATGAATTTAGGTGATTGCATGGGTAGGCCAACATATGATTGCCTCTCTCTTTGGACAGAAGACTGTTCGATATCACTGTCTAACTGATTGGGATAACAGCCTGTCTCGTATGCCTTCCCTTTCGTCGAACTGTGTCTGCTACCGATTGACGCTCCGCCGTTACAATAGCGAGCCGTATGTTCAACGTTGGACGGCTTAGTTGGAGTATGCACCGCCGGATTTGCCTGTATATTGCTGAACGGCTGTCGCTCGGTAGTAGAGCTTTCGCGCCGGGCAGCCTCCTGAATCATACGACGGGGGGCTGTAGGTATCTTGGAGGTCGCACTAGAGCCTGGTGTATCCATATTTGAATTGCAGGTAGGCAGGTTGGAGTTGGACGTGGAGACTGCGAGGAGAAGGCCATTGCTCGTATTACTTGTCTCGTCTGTTCCCGTGTCACTGCTCTCGGAGTCGCTCAGCTCGCGAGCCGTCTTGCTCTTTTCGGGCGTGTCTCTGTTCCGATAAGGTTCAAGCGAGTGAGCTTCTGTATCTGGCTCGTCTTCGATGGGCTTGCGCTTAGCCGCATTTGGTGTCAATTTGGGATCTTTGTCTTCGTGATCCTTAGCTGCTGAGCTGAGCTTGCGCTCAGCCTTTTTTTCGTTTCTCGTTCGGGATACATCGCAAGCCTCGTCGTTATCTTTGCCCCGTTTCTTCCGTTTAGCAGACTGTGGCGTCTTCTCGACGTTATCTTCATGGTCTGATCTTCTCCTTTTGGTCGATGCATTGGCAGATTTGGCAGATTTCTTCTTTTTCTGTCGAGTTGGACTCTTTAAATTCTTCCTTTGCCGCCTTCTTGCGAGGCTTATCCTTCTTCCTCCACTTCTTCGTTAATTTGTCCTCAATATCCTCTATCTCCTTGGGCACGGTGAGATGTCTGTTCCCGGCATTGAAAGCATCCAGCAGCCTCACCTTGGCTACCGACTTCGTCTTGGTGTGAGAAATTCCGTAATGCAAGAGCTGGGCCTCATACCAATGACCCGGGGGGTCAGGTAGTTTTTCCAGCTCAGACGGCAAGGGTGTATGATAGAAGACGGCGTTGATTTCCCACGACGTAGCACGGCTATGGATGTGGCCGCAGGATGTCTTGACAAAGAAGGTGTCTGCCGCGACAAAGAACGCGCCATCTTGGACGGGGTCCGTGAAAGACATGGCCACGGTGCAGCGAGTAGAGTTGGCAATTGATAGCTGGCACGTCCTATAAAAACTGAGGACGAGGAGCAGAACACGCGCTGCAAAGAGTTGACGCGCTGAACAGTGAATGGGAATCTGTCTGGTCGCGTGACTGCCATGGGATTACCACTACAGCTGAGCCATATACAGAGTATGGCTTGATTGAGTGCTTAAGTACTGTACCTACTGTACCGTAGTGGTATGTCGAAGTCCTGGCTGGACTCCAGTCCCGTTGCGCATCAGAACAATCGAACAATTGCTGAGCATTACTGAAGAAAGCCACAACAGGAGACCGCGGTCCGGGCAGTATGCTCTAGTAGAACGAACGTGCAAACATAATCAGGAATAAAACCAACCCACGAAACGCGTAGAAATCGTCGTCCTAAACTATCATTAGGATACTCTCACAAATTCCGACGCCCAGCCAGCCGTACAGAAAAAAGGTCAGGACCAATTCAGGCACATTGCATTCCATCGTGACACCAGGGCCCTGTTGTCTCCGAGTCCGACCTAGTTCCTTTCGCGCTCGCACTATTCTTTCTTGTAGCCATTCCATTCATACTTAATGCTGTTCAAGGAACGCACGCGTCTTCGTTTCGAAAAAGGCAAAATATCCCCATGGAATTTGACTTCGCCATCGCAGTTGATCAGGCCCTCGATCCTTCCGTCTCCGAGAAAGCGCATCCAGCCCGTATTTGTTTGACCATCATGGCTCTTGCGCCTACGCCAATAGAGTGGGTACTTCTCGTTTGTAGCACGAGTCGGTCGCTCGGGGATATACATGGTTCCGCGATGCTTGCCGAAATAATACGCGGCCCATGCAGACTTCCCGGTACCGTACAGTGAGGTTGAAACGACGCTTCCAGGTTCGAGCAAGAAAAGGCCATTCAACCTTGTATATGCCATTTATGCTGCCCAAACTCTGGTCTTTTGAGTTGGGATGCGTTGGGTCATTCGTTGACTCCGACTGGGTGACTTGGTTGACGAAGGGAGAAGTCCTGAGAAGTCAAAAAACGATTAGCAACGAAGATATTTACCATATTGATAATATAAACTAGATTATTTACCTGCGTAGGCTGATATTCCGGAGAACACGACTGACGGTCTTAGGTGATTGAATCGGTAGGCCAACAGATGACCGCTTCTCTTTTTCGACGAGACACTGTCCGATACTACCAGTCACTCGATTGGAATAGTGACCTGCTTCGTGATCTTCTTCCTCCGTTGAGCTGCGTTCTCCATCGTTTGGCACTTCATCACAGTTAACAATGAAATGTATGCCTATTGTTGGACGGTTTGGTTGGAGTATCTGCTGCCTGGAAAATGTTGACTGATTGTCGTTCGCTAAATGGGTTCCCGCGTCGGGCAGTCTCCTGGGCCATACGAGGGGCTGTAGGTGTTATGCTGGTCGCATTTGAACACTGTACGTCCACGATGGAATTGCCCGTGGGCAGATTGGATGAGGTACAGAAAAACTCATTGGTTGTATTACCTGACTCGTCCGCTCTAGAGGCACTTCTCTCGGGGTCGCTGCGCGGATCGCAAGGCGCCTTCTTGCTTCTTTTGGGCGTAATTCTGTCAAAACCGGAATGGCTCGTCTCGGGTGCCGACTCGCGCGTCCTCTCGAGATTACGAGGATGGTCATGGTTTCTAGTCTTGTCAGACTTATTGCTACCTTTCGGATAAGATTCAAGGAGGTGGGCTTCCGTACTTAACTGGATCGTCTTCATTGGACTTGGGCTTAGTCGTGTTTGGTGTCAATTCGGCTTTGTCTTTGTGATCCTTCGCAGCTGAGCTGGACCTGCGTTTACTCGTTTTCCCATTTGCACTTCGGGATACATCGCGACTCGCGTCAGTATCTTTGTCCTTAGACCGCTTTTTCTTCCTGGCAGGCTCTGGTGTCTTCATGCCGTTGTTCTCATGTTCCAAACTTTTTCTTTTGGTCGAGGAATGAGTACGTTCGTTGGATTCCGTCTTATCTGCCAGATTGGAATTGTCAAATTCTTTCTCTGCTGCCTTCTTGCAACGTCGATCAGCCCTTCTCCACTGTTTCCTCAAAAGGATTTCAATGTCCGTTATCTCCTTAGGCACGGTGAGGTTTCCGTTTCCGTCGTTGAGAGCGTCAAACAGCCTTATCTTAGCCGTTGGTTTCACCTTGCAGGAAGAAATTCCATAATGCAAGAGCTGGGCTTCATACCAATGACCAGGCGGATCGGGTACTTTTTGCAGGCCAGACGGCAAAGGTGTATGGTAAAAGACGGCATGGACTTCCCACGGGACTTCCCACGGTGTAGCACGGGTATGGATGTGGTTGCAAGACGTCTTAACGAAGAAAGTGTTTTCCGCAACGAGAAACACGCCGTGGTAGGCAGGATCGGTAAAAGACATGGCTATGATATGATGCTGCGAGCAGAGGTGGCAGTTGACACCTGGCGTGCCTTCTGAGAAGGACGAGAAGCAGAAGACGCGCTGGAAAGCCGTGGAGTTCACCCGGTCGCGTGAATGTCATGGGGATTGCCAGCCCTGAGCCCTAAGCCACCAGACCGTAACTGGCTTATGCAGTCGGAAAAGGCTCAATTGCAATGCCGCGCTGCCTATGAACCTCTTTCTACAGGGCCCAAACCTGGTACACGACCAACAACACAGAACAATGAGCCACTTGACAGGCTTAAACCGCCACGAAATTCGCCACCAGGGTGGCATAATTTGTCTACTGCACCACACCATCCAAGTACAAGCTTGCTGGTAACCAAGTCACTTCCGCATATACGGAAATAAGAGGGCCGATAAGCTGGCCAAAGAGGCATGAACGCCACCTGTGAACACTTCCCCGTCCTGGATTTTGGTCTGCGCCCGCGTTGAGAAAGCCGGGGAGTCCCCGCACACGCGGGGCGGAAACTTCGCAGAGGCTAGTACCATCTGTGACCGCATGGCTCATAACCAGCACGTGGAACCCATGCTGGCTTCAAGTGTCGAGGGCAATGAGAAGGGGTTCCATGCGTTGGTTATGAGCCATGTGGTTACAGGTGGCATCGGCCTCTTCGAAGCTTCCCGCGCTGAGTGTCGCGAGGATTCCTCCGGCAATAAGATCCAAAACGTGCGTGATGCACCGCATGTAGATGTCCAGGCCTTCAAACCGGAGCTTTTGCCAAGGGACCGTTTCTTTGAGATCATCGCACAGGCTTCGCCTTAATAATCCCATTCGATGAGACATTCTCCGTAGTAGTCGCCAGCTGTCCAAGTTCCCCCAACACTCGATGTACCAATCTGTCCATGTTCCAATCTGTCCATGTTTTCGCCGCTACGACAGCCTATGATCTCCACGGAAATCCAAAAGCCATTCTTCGTAAAGTCGGCGTGTTGTCCAATGGCCAATCGCTTCAAAATTAGATTTGCCAACTGGTAGTTTCCAGATGGCCCCGCCAAGCATCCAAGGACAGGGGGATTGTAGTACAAGTGGTATCCAACCACCTTGTGTCTGTATACCCCGAATTCGTCTTTGACCCGATGTGCGAATGCTTCGGCTTCGGCTGACTTAGAAGGAGGCGAAATTCCCTGATTTTGGAATGGACGTATAAGACGAGGCTGTTTGATGCTTGATGGCAGTCAAGTCAAAAAGACATATTGGCAGACTGGGCACAGGCGTCCTGGTTGTGGACTTATGGTGGTCACTGGTGGTGTTGGTGGTTTTGAGGCTGAAGGTCCATCGCAGCGGACACGTGACTGCGACTGCGTTACCTACTGCGTTACCGGTACCTACTTCCTGAGGCATCAATGCCTTCTAAGAAATCACTCCCGATTACGGGATGACGAGTAACTGGCAAGAAGAAGAATTCACAGACTGTACAGAGTATATACACGTAAAGCAGGATAACATAGTATGACATCCTAGATCCAATCCTCTGACCTAACTAACAGAAAAGCAAGACAGGAACATCGTGACGAGTTTAGGAAACAAGTACCAGCAACGAACTCATGCCCATTTCCTAACCAAAGCCATGATCCCAGCACCAAATAGTACGCAAATTACCATGAAAAGCAACCGGACTCGGCTTTTGGTACGGCAGGGGTCGAATAGGAAATCGCGAGCCAGCAACTCAACCAGGCCGGTATAGATGAGGACGCCGGCGGAGATGGAATTGAGCACACCCTGAACAATCATCGCTGTCTTGGACTCGGGGGCATAGGTTGTGCGTACACCCAAGCCGATGGCGATGGAAATGGGAGTGGTTAGACCACAGGCGGCACACAGTAACCAGGGTAACCACTTGCGGTGCTTTCCGAAAGGAATTGCGGACATACGGGCTCCAATACCCAAACCCTCAAAGGACTGATGGAAGACGAGGACGGGATAGAGCGTTGAAAACTCGTCAGCCACGACACCCAGATTCAAACCGATGATCACAGAGTGAAAAAGAACGCCAAACTCGAGGATCAGAAACGCGGCGATCTGCTGCTCGAAGGACTTGTCGGCTCTGATCGCGTCAGATTCGTCGTCGGGGTATTGCCAGTTGCTAATCTCGGGCTTCGGTGCTGGATTATTCTGGGAGGGGAAGACATCTCATGGTCGTCGCTCTTCTGGTTGTAGCCAGCCTCAACAGCGGAGTTGTGCATTTGAGTCTGGCCGTTTTCGTGCGAGTACGAGACGAAGGTATCGGTGGCTTCCTCTTCGCGTTGGATACCGTACTTCCACTCCACGTAGGCCTCGGCGGCCAGGTCCATGAGGAAGATGAAGACGACGGAGGCCATAACGATGGCAGCGCACCACGAGAAATCTTGCCAGTGACCGGTCGATCCAACACAAGTGTTGGGACCGATGGCCGAGTAGGCAGGATCCAGCAGATGGATGAAAGCGGTGGCCACGATGACACCGGTACCGAAGTACCGGGCGAAGAGATAGACGCTGTACGGGATTTTCCATCCCGGCATGCGCTTTGCAACGACGGGGAATAGCGTACACACGGTGGAGGTGAAGCCGATTACGAAAATGGAGGAAATCCTGGCGCCCATGCGGCCATCGTACTCATTCCCGGACGTGGAGAGATAGCAGAGGATATCCGCAGTATCGGCATTGTCCAGATCAACGCTCTTGGGATTGAAGAAGGCCATGCTACTCAAGACAAGGAAGGATACCAGGGGGGAAGCTTCGGACAGGAGCGGTAATGTCACACGCTGTTAGATGGCAGGTAGGTACGTATCAGGCCGACGGCTACTACTACTATATACGTTTGATATAAGAATCTGCTTTTCCCCTTGGCGAGGAGGACCTTGGAGGACCAGGCTATCCTCAAGCCGTTCAGAGATGTTTTCTTCTTCGTCTAAGTTATCGCATATTTCGCCTGCGGCCCTTCAGTTCCACCGGCGATGCGACGTGGACCTTGCAGTCATTTTGCCTGTCACTATACATCCTGTCGTCAAGGCTCAATCTTCACTTCGGACGGCCAGACAGCTCTGTGCTTTTACCATTTATAGCTATGTACCGTCCTTGGTTGGTTCTTTGCGTCCTGGTCATACCGTCATTATCCGGGAACAGAAGGCAAGTATCATACCATGTGGTTCATTCTTGTTAAGTCATGTCGACCTCACCCGACGGCGCGAGAACCATGCTGGAAGAGGATCCAACTCTGGACTTGAACTCTGCCAGTATAGGTGCACAATTATATGTACACTAACTCGAGCAGTTCATGCGTTGCCAGTGGACCAGAAGGACCTTGCAGATTGCCAATGCTACTCATTGGAACCTATGTCCACTGTGACACATCAATGTACGATCCATACGCTCGGAGACTTCCTCCTTGGTTGTTCTTAAAGCGGTTGGCTTTGTCAGGTTCGGTGTGGGAATGGCCGTTCCCTGGACGGGAATGGATTTAGTTCGGTCATAATGGGTGTCCGTATAAGAATCGGACGATTTACATATCGAAGACTTCAATCGCCTGACCACTTTGACTGACTATTCAAGTTGATGGTTGTTGCGTTCGTATATGTATACTGCTCTGTAGCTCGTTACAAATCCTTGGACAATGATCGTAACTCATAAACTACTACAATGCCAATCCCGTCCCATTTCTCGTCCACCTGTACAAAGCTAATACCGCCTTCCGTCGGTGCCGTATTTCGCTTTGATTGACCGGCCGCCCACGCGCTTGGGCAACGGCACTCCACATCACCTGGCGAAAGTTTCGCTGATACTCCGTATTGAGTGTGACGACACACGACTCGGTGGCGCGGATCATCACCTCGCACGCATTCAGTATGCCCTCTCCCGCTTCCTGCTGCAGACGTTCCACGATAAGGAGAAGTAAGAAGCTGCCCTGGAGGAGCTGGATGCCAAAGAAGTACGGCATGAAACTGACATCTGGGTCCAATCGGAGTATCTGCTCCGCCGAATCTGCCGCTTTCAGGGAGTGCGATATCGTCGACGCGAATGCCGGTGACGAGGTCCAGAAGTCTTTGTCTTCAATCAACGTAACGGGATCCCACTTGCCAACTAACAGGATGTGCAGGACATGTACCAAGTATGACGCATACGCAATGACCGTCTGAGTATGCCAATAAGATGCCGGAGAAGAAGGATGTGTAGTATCAATCGATGGCCCAATCGAGGCGACTGACGCAGGCGGTGCTGATTTTCGCTGATGGTCCGCTTCGGGAGGCGGTTGCTGGCTGGGAAAAGGCGTCGTCTCCGTCTCGGACGGTTGCTTCATCGTGGCAAAAGCCACCAAGCTGGATTTGTAAATTTCCAGTTGGCGCATCACCTCGTTAAGATGGACGCCCAAAGCCTCGTTGGCTTGGAGACGAGATCCGAGTAATGGATGGTTTCGAGCTTGATTGAGATCGATCAACTCGCCCGTGATGGTCATTAATGGTAAGAAGAAGCCGAAGATAGAATGGTCGTGACAGATGAAATTCGGATACAACCGACGTTTGTTCATTTGTCCCGACACGGGGCACTGAGGTCCACCGGGCTTGGGACTGTTACTGTGGATATTGCCAGCTTGCCATGAGCCTTCATCGAGCGGAAGAAGCAGGTCTTCACTCTCGGCATCGAGGAGAGCCAACGGGCGATTGTAACACAGGGCGAGGTGACGGTCCATAATGTACAGCAGCCACCAAGCGCGACGCCGTTCCTCGCGATGCTCTTCCGTGATGCTGTTCGGTAGACTGCGGCTCTGATCGCAGACGCAGTTTAAAACCGGTCGCTCCTGGGCCGAGTAGTCCAGATGAAAGTGATTTTGTGTGCTCCAATCCAAGGGAGAGAAGTCATACGGTGAGCAGGAGCCGTCGGTTTGCGTATCTACAGTGGGAGTTCCTTCAATTTCCTGATTCAGTCGAAGCTCCCGGGCCAGCGTGAATGCAGCGTGCCACCTGTCGCTGTTAGTATATGGCGAATGAAGCTCTTTCAAATTGTTCTTACCATCGCATACTGGCCGCCTTTTGTTCGCTTGCTGAGATGATCGAGGCAACGTGGATGTACGTAATTACATCGTCGAGAGAACCTGCCGGACCGACCAAGCCACGGTCATCGCCGGCCGCTTCGAGCGGGTTCATCGCGGCTGCCGACGATCCGTAATTGGCGGTTGTGGAGGAGCCGTAATCATCAGTGAAAAGATCCAGATTGTTAGACGGGGCATGGGTCAAAGGTCTGAGCAAGCGGACGGTCAAGGCGCATAGAAATCGGCAGACCTTCTTCCGTTGGTGTGGCGATATGGACAAGCCAAAGGCGCGATGGTCCAGAGCGGCGACCCAGAGCATACTCGCCAGCAAAGCTGGACTGCTGCTTCGAGGAGCGTCCTGACTGAGGAACGAGGACTTGCGGAGGACGTAGCAATGAATATGATGACAGATTGGATGCACATGGTTCGAGTAGGCGCTGGTGAAGTAGAGTCTGAGGAGATCGAAGGCCAGTCTACGCGGCAGATAGCCTTCTAGGAAGGGCATCAGTGGCTGCAAGACTGGGTACTTTAGCGGGGACGGCGTCGTAATTGTTCTCGAAGCGTGCCCCATGCCTCTCCGCAGATTCTCTGAAGGCGGCACCGGATTTCCAGCTAGATCGGCCTCTGTCCAAATCTCGAAAGGCCGTGGTAGGGGACCGTCGCTCCAGCCAGGATGCGAATCCGGAGATACATGCGTTGCTGACGACCAGCCATCCGTGACAGTTCCGTCTATTGTAGTCTTACCTTGAATGGGGCCACCATCCTCACCCACGAAGTGTTGACCATTAGCGATAGTTGGTGTCGGAACAACAGGAACGTAATCGTTGAGGTTACAGGAGGCGGAGCAGGAGGAGGAGGAAGAGGAGGCAGTGGTGTTACGCGACGGACGTTGGATGCTTGACTTGGGGAAGGCTTGCTGCAATGAAGGTGATGCTGCTGTCTGCTCAGTTACGACCGGGGCAGCCGTATCCCTGTTGATATTGTGGCCAACAGTTCCATTATTACTATTGCCGTCGCCTGCGCCGTCTTGCGCCGGTCTCTTTCGCGAAATGCGCCCTCGCTTGCGGCGTTCTCGAGTAAACTCACAACGGATATCACTCCGCAGACAGCGTGAACAAGGAAAAGCTCTATCGCAGCGGACGCGACGGGAATGGCATGAGTCACAGGCAACCTGATTTCGTCGCCATCGTTTTCTGGGGCCGTCGGAGGTTTTCACGATGGATTCGTGAACGGATTTCAAATTCCCGGACTGTGATGGATCCATTAGGGATACCGTAACAGTGCAGAAGGACTCTGGAAATATTGATGTGAGGGAAAAACTGATCCTAAGCTACTAAGGAGTAGCTGTCGAGCTTTTCGTCAAGGCATTTTATGGACTATGAGGAGGACATATGTAACCGTGTATGCAGGTGCAGTATATGTGACTGTGAGTTTCATTGGGAGGAGATTTGCGGGGAGAGATCTCCGTTCTTTTAGCGATTGCGCTTGTGGCCTCAATCATGCTTTCGCGTAGTTGTTAGCGTGTGTTTTCCAATTTCGGATTACATACCTACTGCAGGCTTTACCGTACGCGACCAGTCGGAAAACATTCAAGCCACTGAGCTGGTGGCAGCGCATGATAGCATAACATTGAAAAAGCACGGGTGCTAGTAATATGATTGAGAGTCAAGTTTGGCTGAGATTTCTGCGCGATGCTTTCGTACGGTCGGGCGTACCACAGGTACTTATGTCGACCAGGGTCGGCAGGACGTTGGGTAAAATTGAAGTCAGCCAACCGGAAGAGGCAGCCAGATTTTCAGCGTATGTAGTCCAGGTGTCATGTCGACGGACGCACGATGTCCTTGATGGCGAATCGACTTCCCGATAATGCCTCCATAAGCAATCGCCGTCAGAGTCGACTTTCATCCAGAACTCCATAAAAGCCATCAACGTGAGAAGTTACGTATAGACGCGGATAGATGGAAATCGGGTGAAACGGATTCAAAGTTCGTTTAAGAAGCGAATCTAGCCTTGCATGGACAATCCGAAGCCTAAAAGAGAGGAATCCTCCGAGGATTGTCCGATTGAGCCATTCGCGATGTCCGAAACAAGGTGAGCAAATTTTGTCTCAAAAATCCCTTTGTAAAATGTTCCCTCGATGTTGTTCTCAGCTGTGACATTTGTTTTTGTTTTTGTGCAGAACAGAATTGAAAAATTCCACGCCGGAGAGGAGGTGCGGCCCCCGACCGGGCACAGTTAACAGGGAGTCGAACCCCACTCGCCACTCCTACCGTTGTGTAAGTTGTCGGGTTATCCATGCCTACCACGCCCTATCTTGTTTGGGAGGGCTGTTGCCGGTATCACGAGGAGGAAGACGCCGAAGCGTGGCCAGGTGATCCGCGCTAACTGGACTAGGAAGAAAGACCCAAGTGGCCCATCCACCGCTAAGTCGCATGGCATGGATGCCCGAGGCATCTCCGGTACGAGCGTACATGCGGCGGACGGGTAAGGGAATAATGGACCGAGGTTGGTGCCGGAGCTCAACGACGGCGCTTGGATGAAGTCAGCCGGTCGGTCAGCCCGTTGGAGCTGTAGGGCTCGTGGTCGGTCCGACGAAGCTAGGCAGGTAGGGACCGTCCGGGGGCGGCAGCGATCAATGGGTTTCAGATGGTTCTCAGATTGACGACGTAATATATATCGGAAAAGCGTGAAGGAAATCGCTTGTGCGTTTGATTAGATTGTGAGCGGGATCTACTAGCATGCGAAGGGTTGGAATAAGGTATATACAATATACTGTATATTTTTGTACTTATGAGGCCAGGCACAGATAGATTATTTACTGTTCCTGCAACTCTTCAAGTCAGGTAACACTCATGTAACCATCCACTCAGATTCCAGAACCTCCTTGATTGTTGGTCGTTCTTCCGGCTGAAATTTCAGCATCCGACGGATGAGATTGAGAATAGCCTGTGTTTCCTCCTCTCCAAATACCCCCATTTGAAGTTTTCGTCGATAATCCTGTACACCTCGCTCAAACGCCTGTCCAAGCTCGGGCCATACCTCCTCTCCCGTCCTTCCGTTGGATGCCATCTTGATCAAAGAATTCTCCACGTTCCTCCCAGCGATCCCACCAACTCCTAGGCATCGGCCCTAGCACGTCGATATGCTGGGAAACCATCTCATCCTCTGTAACATATTCATTACTAAATATTGCTTTCATGCCCAATATCTCCCAAATTGCCGCTGCCAGACTCCATATATCCGCCGAGTATGAGAGAGGAGCCCGCGGCTCGAATTTAGCTTCTGGAGGCCGTACTGCAAGTGGTGTGTGACAGTCCTCTCCTCGGCGGATTTCTGATGATGGGGAATATGACTCGCCAAAGTCACTGAGGAGTACTTGTGCATCATGCAGTTTGAACTCCTCCGCGTCCATGCCCAGATACGGCGGAATTACTGCTTTTGATGGAACATTCGGTGGGAGCGACTTTCCGTTTCGGAGCGTAATGGGGACAGTCTCTGGTTCGCCATATTTCTCATAAAACTGTTTGATGGATAGATGGTTGAAGCTGGACGGAAGCTTGACCAGAATATTGCGGAGGTGGATATCTGTCACAACATATTAGCTGCAAAGATCCAGAACCAAAGAATAGCAACAAACCTGAGACCTCCATGAACATATCCGCATGAATGCATATGGGAGACAGCCATCATCAGTCCACCGACTAACGCTCGTGCAACATCGAGAGGAAACAAACAGCTAAATGACACCTCCCTTAGATTGCATCGTGCAGGAACCATCGTGTAGCATATATGAGCCCCATTAGGTCCATGAATCTCGAATTCATCCAGAGGAAATGGAATCGCATCGTGACCGGGATGTAAAGATGAAGCAGAGAGAGCTCGGAGACACTTCATCTCCTTGGGGAGTAAATTCGCAATGCCAACCTTGACGGCAACATATTCTTCCTGGTACCTGTCCCGCGCAAGCCAAACAGTTGAATAACCACCAAAACCCAGCTTGTCCACAATGCGGTAACGGCCATGGAGCACATCACCAATCATGATTGGATGATAGCCTTTGGGCTTGTATTTCTCAAGGTTCTCAACGCCATTGATCCAGTTATACTCAAGGGAATGGTCCTCTGCATTGTCTTCGCAGCGCGGCATTGCCGTGGAGGTGAAGTTTAACTGGGGAAGTGAACCAAGTTTTGTCATGGCCCAACGTTCGTCCGGTCGTTCGGTCCGACGTTCATCCGACCGCTCGTGATTCACCGACTCACTTCTCCTGAATTAGGAAGTTCTTTTTCCTTCCCATGTTCAGAGTTCTCGTGTATATAGTGGTAGATACATAGGAATTTGCTCTACTTCTTCCTTCTTATCAGATCCACGCTCTCACAAGTTTAAGCTTCGGACGCGCCGGCACGCCTGACGCCCCTAGGGAGGCACGGGAAACACAGTAGATAGTTTACGCCTGGCGTTAAAAAATTCATCATCATCATCACCAACCGTCGTTTTGCCAGCGACACAGACGCGCCTGGTGTCACCGTCGAATTAACTACATTGAAGAAAATGCGTCGCTTTGAACGCATTTACGA
>HG983382.1:0-91729 GCA_900006255.1 Xeromyces bisporus
ATATAGTGTGCAAATACTATTCATTGAGCTTAGCTCGTTACATAATTACTTAATAGGACCTGAGCGACGTGACCAGCTTGATTTGTACAATTTCCTGACCTGCCGCGACTGGAGATGGATGTGGAACGCCGCGATTAGAGAGATCCTTTACGGCGGTTCCCTGAAGGACTTCCCCAACGAGGATGACATCGGGGACGAGCACTGGCGACAAAGGCTATTGCGCGATGCTATCCAGTTCCAGGGCGTTGAGGGAATGAAACTGGTTACAATCCCTGCCAGCGAATTGGACAGAGGCTTTGTGAACAAGTTGATGTGGATTAAGGAGCAGGTTGACCGGTTGAAGAAGCCTCCGGTCTCGGAAGCAGTGGCACAAGCTACTGTTCGTAGCTATGTGCCGGACCTTTTAGGAGAGCTTTCGGTTTGGGATTCCACTTGATTCGAGGGAGACAGGCGCGTGTTATGTTGTCTTTGACCCTGAGTGATTATACGTATGATATGTACAAGGCAGTGCGATATTGCTTACCATACCCGCATATGCACAATTCAGATTCTTCATCAGTACCAATGAGCCAACGATAAATGTATCGAACAAGAAAAATATCCCAAATGGCGCCTATAACAGCATTTTCGTTGACAGAGTGAGTGAGGTTAATGACCTTAGCCAAGGTTGCAGCCTCCATTAGAGCAATTTAGGTCAAAGACCATGCACCAAGAGACATAATAGGGGCATTGGGTGGTCATATGAAAAGTCTCCCAGAGACAAACGAATGGCACAGACTCCGCGCAGTGTACATGATGATAGAACTGAACATGACAAGAGGAGTCAAAGAAAGCCCTAGAAAGGAAGAAATACCTGGGTTGATGCACGGGAGTGGTTGCGTATGCCATGGGAAGGGTAGAAAAGTAGGAGGTCCTGGACCCTGTCCCATTTCTTGGATGCGGCTGCGCAGTTACAGGCATTTTGAAGACTCTGAATAGCTGCCTAGCTGTCGAAAAAGACCCAAATCACTTTGAAGTGATGCCTTTCCGTTATGGCGTGTTCGAAAGTCGTCTTAATCGCAGAAAGTTCCGCATCGTACACCTCAGTTTCTCTCCCCAGATTCCAGGTGTGGGCATCTTGATATCGTTGGGTGAATTCAGAAATCGTATAAAAAATACCCGCACCAGCTGCTCCTTTCTCCGGTCGAGAGCCATCAGAGTATATGAAAAGTCTGTCGTCCACCCCTGCTCGGATTCATTCAGGGGTCTTTTGATGGTGGTCCCGTGCTGCTTCATCTCTCGGCCCACCAGAAGCGGATATATCAAGCAGGCTCCTAAGTTTGGCTTCCCACGGAGGTTGCGGAGGAACCAGTTCTGGTCACTCCTTCGAGTCCTTCCATCGCTTTGGAGGGGTATTTGACAGCAGTCGGACTATGACTTTCTCCCTCTCACCCGGATAATCTGCTTCTCCGACACGCGAAGGAAACCGATCGTTCTTTGAACTCACAATATCAAGTTACACTGCCATAGCAAAAGTTTTCGGACACCTAAAGAAACGCTAGTGATACCGCCTTCTAAACCAAGCAATAGCTTCAGCGGCAGAATAATCACTTTTAGCTACTTTAAGAAAGCGGTAACTCTGGGTGTCCGAAAACTTATGCTACGCCACTGTATCAACCACTTCACACCACAGCAACCACTACGAAACGAGCGATGCTTCGCCATCCGAGATTTTGAGGCGACTTCGGATTCATGTCCGCATTCTGACATTCTCGTCCTTACCAGCTACTGTTTTATTTGACTGGGCATATTCATCAATTAGCCTAACAATACCTCTCAAGAGTCAAGATGAGGATCCAACATTTTACCGAACCCCCACTAGTCACACAACACACTGTTTGAAACTCAAAGAGTCAATCCGATTGCTACTTCACAACTGGGTCCCTGGGATGTAGCAACCAAGTTCACTTTCCGGACCCCGAAGAAGGACAAGCTTGCCAGCTATGTATGATACTATCATACTGTTTGGTTTTCGGGCCATCCAAAACTTCCACCGAACCCTCAATGAGCATCGCCATGGCCAATTCTTCTCGGCGCAGACATATCATACGTGGCTCTGTGCTTGTCCTTCTTTGGGGGTGCGGAACGTGAATTTGACTGCCTACATCCCATGATCCCAGTTGTGAAGTAGCAACCGGATCGAGTTCCAATCAGCGTGTTGTGTGAAGTAGCTGGCGGGGACGAGAATGCGGACGTGGCTTCACTTCGAAGGGAAGGATCCTGAGCGATAGGATTGCAGGGATAAAGCGCCGCATGTCAGAATAACATCGCACTGTGATATGGAAGTAACTTCTGTAGCAGCAAAGCAGCTCGGGTTTGTTCCTGGTTAGGCACAGCTGGTAGTATCATATCAATACATACAGCAGCATTAAACATTACTTCTGGCCACCTGGCTCTATCCAAGTCCTCTCTACCTCTCTGACATCATCTTCTATACTCGACCATTCCAACTGACTCCATCGTTGCGGTCTCTCCAATGCATCCACGAAATGTTTCAACGCCAGAACTACCTGTGCAGCCCATCTTTCCTTGCTGACATGCCCGCACCCAGTTGCCATAGGAGTCATCAAGATCCTGTGAATCTTATCCTCGTGTTTTCTCTGTTCTGCAGCCCTCCGATTCCAACCCTCAACCTCGCACAAAAGGCTCCAGACGCATTCATAGACCACCTCTCGGTCCCAGACGACATCGCTTGGGATTCTCATAGTCGGGCAGATTGCTACCCACTTGCAATCCCAATTGTTAACTCCTTCCAGCTCTCTAGGAATCCTCACCAGGGTGCATGTTCCCGGTGGTGCAAAACCCCGCCATTTGTCATAGAGAACCTTCTGGACGGCATGTGTGAGAGTATGGTAATCATGCTGGGGAGGTCGACATAGTGCCCTCGAGATGGCGTCGTCGAAAGCCCCGTCTAGGCGGCCGTATGAGTTTGAGGGGGAGACTATCAGCTGGAATTTTGTGGTGGTTGGGACTGATGCGAGCCTTTCGTTGAGCGTTGATATCTTGATTTTGGGGGCTCGCAGAGAAGCTGGCCATTGGGATGATATTGCTTGGTTGAAGGCAGTGATGTAGGACCTTTCCATGCACAAGAGAAGTATTTCGGGGAGATTGTGGTTGGCCATATTGTAATGCCGACTCTACTATTCGGTTGTAGCCTTGTAGGTATCAAATAGGTACGGAGTACTCTACCTAATGATAGAAGGCATGTAATCGTGGCAGACGTAGGCTACCTATGCGGGGGTACGGAGTACCAGCGGAGGGAGGAATCGGAGGATTGCGTTGTTCCGGTCCTGTACCTACGGGGTGTCCAGAACATCGCTGGCCAACTTGAAGACTCCCACCAAGACTCAAGAGTCGACGATATCATCGCCTTTTCGGGATTCAAAAGATACTATCCAAAAGACATCTAAATCAATTACGCCGCCAGCCATCGCCCTCCGATTTCCCGCGCCCTTTGGGCTCTCCCAGGCGCCAACATGGACGTCGTCGCTGCAGTCTCCGGCTACATCGCCAAGATGGTCACTGCCGGCGACTCAGGCTCCTCGTCGACAAAAATGAAGATTTTGCTTCTCGATAGTGAGACAGTGGGATATGCGATCTAATGACCTGCTGTCTCCTTAGATTTCTGACTTGTCGCTGTGCAGATTCCCATTGTATCAACCGCCATCACCCAGTCCGCCCTCCTCAACCATGAAGTGTACCTCATTGACAGACTCGATAACCATGCGCGAGAGAAGATGCGACATCTACGCTGCTTATGCTTTGTGCGCCCGTCACCTGATTCGATCCAATTCCTCATTGAAGAACTACGGGAGCCCAAGTACGGCGAATACCATCTCTATTTCAGCAACGTTGTTCGCAAATCGTCCCTTGAACGGCTTGCAGAGGCAGACGATCACGAAGTGGTACGTGTAGTACAGGAACAGTATGCCGACTTCATCGTCGTCAACCCGGACCTTTGTTCTTTGGGACTGGGCTTCCCCAAGCAGCGCCTTTGGAGTCACTCCCCGGATATGTGGAACACGGATGCTCTGCAAAGAGCAACGGAGGGCGTCATTGCAACACTGCTGGCTTTGAAGAAAAATCCTCTGATTCGGTATGAGAAAAATAGCTTGATGGCCAAGAAGCTTGCTACGGAAGTGCGTTACCAGTTGACGCAGGAGGAGCAATTGTTCAACTTTCGAAAGATGGATACGCCGCCAATTCTGCTCATACTGGATCGTCGCGATGATCCAATTACGCCCCTACTCACTCAGTGGACCTACCAGGCCATGGTGCATGAGCTAATAGGTATCAACAATGGAAGAGTCGACCTTCGTGATGTCCCTGATATCCGGCCAGAATTGAAGGAGATTGTACTCTCGCAAGATCAAGATCCTTTCTTCAAAACGAACATGTATCAAAATTTCGGTGACCTTGGCCAGAACATCAAGGAGTACGTGCAACAGTACCAAGTCAAAACCCAGAGCAGCCAGAATATCGAGTCGATTGCCGACATGAAACGCTTCGTCGAAGATTACCCAGAGTTTCGTAAACTTTCGGGCAATGTTAGCAAACATGTTACTCTGGTGAGCGAGCTCAGTCGCAGAGTTGGCGAGGATAATCTCCTGGATGTGAGTGAGTTGGAGCAGAGCTTAGCGTGTAATGATAACCACTCCAACGACCTCAAGGTATGCTTGGGCTCTTATCTCTTCTGTACAACCGTGTGCGAGTACTAATGGCCACCAGTCGTTACAACGTATCATACAATTACCAAACGTACCCTCAGAGAACAAACTCCGTCTGGTAGCTCTGTATGCTCTACGATACGAAAAGCAACCTTCCAACGCCTTGCCTATCCTACTTGACCTACTCGTCACGACGGGCAATGTATCGTCTCAGAGGGTCAATATGATTCCTAAACTGCTCGCTTATCACCACTCCCTGCAGGCGCCTCCTGTGGCGGGTGGCTTCTCCGATCTCTTTGAATCCACGTCCTTCTTCTCCGGAGCGCGGGATCGCTTCAAGGGTCTCAAGGGTGTTGAAAACGTCTACACCCAGCACTCACCGCGCTTGGAAGCCACACTTCAGAACCTAATCAAGGGCAGACTGAAGGAACTCCAATACCCGTTCCTGGAAGGCCACACGAGGGACAAGCCACAAGACATTATCATTTTCATGGTCGGCGGTGCGACATACGAAGAGGCCAAGATGGTCGCTCAGGTGAACGCGAGCTCGCCTGGTGTGCGTGTTGTCCTGAGCGGCACGACAATCCATAACAGTATGACATTCTTGGAAGAAATTGATGATGCTGTGAGCAGTTGGCCGGAACCCGCTCCTTCGACGGCTGCTGGGCGGCTGCGGAGGGAGATTGGGCGTTGAACAGATGGCTTATTCTATGACTGTGCATTTCAATTCTTGACTTGCTCGGATGCATATTAATGTCGAAAATGCTCCGTACGCGGGGTACTCTCCTGATTCAGTAGCAATGATGTTCTCCGTGCGTTGTATACGATGACTATACATAGTGCATAGTGCATACTCTCCGTAGAGTCAATCCGAGCTGTCATATCAAAGCGCTTGATAGATCACATGACAGAAGTTGACACCTATGACGATTGGAGCACTCACAAAGGCCGTAACTTAACCTCTCCGCAATCCGCATATATGGACGACACCGCCGGAAGGGGATTGTGCAACTTCAATCCAACCATCCCACTGCTTCCAATGGCACCGTAATCCCAATTAAGTCTCTGGCCTCTTTTATGCCCTTTCTGCTGGTGGCCGCAATCGCACCATGTTGCCTTATATCAATCTTCGTATGTAGCTTCATCCATGCGGAAAACTTCACCGACTGACTGCTTCTCGTTCCGCAGTATTCGAATATCCCGCAACGCTGACGGGAGCCTCCATCGATGAGAGTATCGTCTCCCTTTATGAATTCTCTGGTTGCATTGATAGTGCTAGTGCCTCCTGACCGTCCTTGCAGTAAAACTCGTCGCGTCGTTCCTATTCTCGTACCCGTTGTCGGCTTTGTTAAAGAGGATTCCGGACCGTGACCCGTGGAAGAAGAATGCATTTATCATTGCAGTTTCTCTATTTTACCTCGTCGGGCTGTTTGACTTGTGGGATGGTCTACTGACCCTGCTGTTCAGTGCTGGGGGGAGCTATGCTATAGCTTACTATCTGGATGGGTCCTTGATGCCCTGGGTCGGCTTCACTTTCCTGATGGGCCATATGTCTATTAGTCACATATACCGCCAGATGACGAACAATGGCCAGGCTGTCGATATCACCGGTGCCCAGATGGTGCTTATTATGAAGCTCTGTTCGTTCTGCTGGAACGTTCATGATGGTCGTCTGCCAGATGACCAGCTTTCAGATGCCCAGAAGTACACCGCGATCAGGGAAATGCCAGGGCTTCTGGACTATCTGGCCTACGTCTTGTTCTTTCCGTCTCTCTTTGCCGGGCCGGCTTTCGAGTACATCTACTACCGCCGTTGGATTGACACAACCCTGTTTGATGTGCCTCCCGGAACGGATCCTTCCAAGGTGCCTCGCACTCGGAAGAAGCGCAGGATCCCGCGTAGCGGCAGGCCGGCTACGAAGAAGCTTATTATTGGCTTGGGATGGATCTTTGCATTTGTGCAATTGTCGTCGATCTACAACCACGCATCCGTCCTCGGACAGGATTTTGTCAAGCATTCCTTCCTTAGGCGGGTGTGGATCATCCATATGCTTGGGCTCACTAGTCGGCTTAAGTATTATGGTGTATGGTCTCTGACTGAGGGAGCTTGCATTCTCTCAGGCATGGGATACAATGGATTCGATCCTCGAAGCGGTAAGGTCTTTTGGAATCGATTGGAGAATGTCGATCCTCTGCTTCTCGAGACGGCGCAGAACACGCATGGCTATCTTGCAGGCTGGAACAAGAACACCAACCACTGGTTGCGCAATTGCGTGTACCTAAGAGTCACGCCTAGAGGCAAGAAGCCGGGTTTCAGGGCTACCCTGGCAACGTTCGTGACCAGCGCATTCTGGCACGGTTTCTACCCGGGATACTACCTCACCTTTATCGGAGCTTCCTTCGTTCAGACGGCCGCCAAAAGTACGTTGTCTCATCCGATTCTAGAGCATACAATTCATCCAATTGATCAATGACTGACACTGACAACCACAGATTTCCGCCGCTACATCCGACCTTTCTTCCTCAGTCCAGATGGTACCAGACCAACACCGTACAAGCGGTACTACGACTTGGCCAGCTGGATCGTAACGCAGGCAACCCTTTCCTTCGTGGTCCTCCCCTTCATCGTTCTCTACTTCATCGACACCATGAAGGTCTGGTCCACCGTCTACTTCTACGGACTCGTGGGAACCATGGCGTCACTCGCCTTCTTCGCCAGTCCCGCCAAGGTCTTCCTAATCAAACACATCAAACTGCGCAATCAACGCCCCCCGATGGAGGCTGCCCAGGAGATCTCCCGCCCGCCTACCTTGGGACTGCCGAATGATCCGGAGAGGGAGTTCGATGAAGCGGTGCAGGAGATTAAGGGGGAGATTGACGCTAGGAGACGACGTGGTAGTGTCGCTGCTATGCCGTCGGGGACACAGTGGAAGGCTGCTGTGGAGGAGAAGATTGGCCATAAGCTGTCATGATTTGATTTTGATTTTGGTTTTCATCTTTTGATAGCCACCTAATGCTCTTTTCCCATTCGGATAAACTGTGGACGGCCGTTGTCTATTCTACTATGGTCTTTCTTCAATTCAACATCTCTCGTCTTGGCTTCTTGTTTGATTGACATAGATTGGTCTTTTATATGTGAGATCAGAGATTTCTTCCTAATTCCATTGAATTGACCTACACAATATGATTGACTCTCGAAGAACAGGCCAGGCACAATAATCCTGCTGGTGAATGTATGAAAATTAAAGCTGAAACCATTGAACGGTTTGAGTATCCTCAATCAAAATCTCAGCCTGCGTTGTCAAGTACCTAGCAGGTCAGTCTCAATCCCTTGTACTGGTTGGTATCTTGCGCTTGCTAACCGTCTTCTATAGTGCTCTCGATAAATACGCTGGCTGGCTGACATCCATCCGACAAACTTCATTTTCACCATGTCCAGCCACGAGTCATACGAATTACTGGATTCGACGGCCTCATGTCTATTCACGAGGCTCCTTCCTCGTCCATGACACAGACCAGGTCACAATTCACGATGTTTTCGGATGGACTCCCTTTTAGGGTCTCGCCGGTCTAACAATATAAGGGTACCATTCGAACCAGGCCAGGTCATTTTGGGTGGAGCTTTTATTGTCTTAAATTGTGAGACGAGCTTTTCCTGAACTTCACATCGTCGCTGCGAACATGGTTGCGTAAGTAATTCCCGCTACATCTTACAAAAACCTCTTGCTGACTTCAAATTATAGCGTACCTGGGCAATCCTCCAACGCCACTTATTTCAAATTATTTGGGCCATGTCCCACTATCTTATAATCCGAGTTAGCGGTGCGGTGTTTTGCGCGCTCGCGCTCTACAATCTTTCTCCGGAGTACGACAATTTTGTGTCGACAATGACCCAGGCGTTTAGGAATGATAGCAGGGTTTGCAACAAGCACCATATCCTTGCATCCCTAATTGACGAGTCGAGTGGCCACACACTCAACAACGGTCCATCCAAGGTGATGGCGACCGCATCAAAGTTGTACAAACGCAAGGCCATTTTTTTTGTCGAGAATGCAATAAAGCAAGTCACAACGCAGACGAGATTGCCGAAGGCGTGGAGTCTCAGCATTTTACGATCCTCGAAGTGGACTAACATGAATCATGAATGTTTCCAAGAGGTTCTAAGATGCCTATTCCCATCACACCGACTCATCTGGAGTCTGGTATGCGCATGTTCATTACCAGAGTAACATCATATCCCGGGCTCGGTGACAGTGGAAACACATTCGTTACATTTCACATCGCCTGCGCCATCCCAGGCACGCAACGCTGTTCGAACACCCAAATTTCGGGCCTCAATCGACCTATGGTCAGTGTTAGGTCAGCATGAACCCTACTCAATTGTCTACCGAGCTCACACAGCTTGACTTTTCCTCTTCCATGTCACTCATTATCATCATCCATGTATCTAAGCCTCAATTAGGCTCATCTTCGTCTGGGTCTACCAAGATCTCTCATGGTAGCATGTCTGTCGGGACATAGCTGAATCGATAATACTCATCTATCATATTCATCATATTTTTCATCCACGAGTCTTCTATACTCGTTTATTCATTTACGAGTCTCGTGTACTCGTCTCTTTCTCATTGACCATCATCTGTCTCTCCACGAGTCCGATACTCATCTTATCATCATCTATTTGATTCTATCTAAAATTTGATTCGGCGCTCGATCAACAATAAGGTCCCCCGATATTCGAAAACGTCGTCTGATTTTGTCAACATCGTCCTGACGAGCAAAAAGGATTGGGACAGATGGATCAAGTCTATTGAGTATTTCGCAACTTCAGGCGAGTATCCCGTCTGGGACTACGTGAATCCGTATATTGACGACGACGAGGCTCCAAAACTAACTAAGCCTGAATTTCCACGTCCACCGGGAACCCTGAGGCTCTGAACGACAGCCAACGCGGGGCTATTTCTTACAGAATAAAACATTACGAGGAGGATATGCCTGAATTTGGACACAAGGCTCAATGGACTGGTGAAGTTCGCTCTAAGATATTTTATTCAGTCGCGGAGAACAATGTGGAGAAGTTTGTGAACACAGCAGATCCCAAGACGATGTTGCGCCATGTAAATAGTAGGCCTAACAGTAACAAAGTAGAGCGTTGAACCAAAGCGAATATTGCAGTATGAAGATATATACGGAGTCCGCAACGCAAGACTCAAGAGCTCGAAGGCGAATCCCAACCTCCGTTGGACCGTGCGCGATGACACTAAAATTAGCCTCGGGTCTAACCTTTGACAGGTGGATAATCTCCGTAGTGCTACATACGCAGCCAGACGGAGTTGAAACCGACAGCCTTACGCCCTACGCGGAGACTAGCGGGTACGCTAGAGTAGTGGAACTTTCTTATGTCGCCACGACTACAAGCAGAACGTGGTTAATATCAAAACCATGGTAGCGCAAGCATAGTTTTTTGTGTCAGAAGGAACAGTAGTAATAATCAATGTTATGCAACTTGCCCAATTTTTTAACCACTGGTTACTTACTGTCTTTAACTATTCCGTGTTATCGATGGCAAATTCGCTGACCACGGGTTACTTTTCTTGACTATTCCGTGATATCAACCGTAGTAAATTCGGGATTCCCTAATTTGGTTCGGCTTCAGCTTCAGAAATACCGGAAGACAATTCCGTGCTGGCCAGCTGTGTATTTGGTACGGTTCAGGAACCGGTACCTTACGGACGAAACCGGGGTACTAATCTTCAACGAAAACCGACAAGTAGGGCAAACATGGCCAGAAAAGAACAAGGGGAAAAGGGGTAAATAGAGGAAAATTACAAACAATAGAACTGAATGTCTAGAAGAAAGTGAAAATATAGAGCAACAGCACATAGAGACTTTCAGAAGCGTTATAGAAAAGCTGAGATCGGCAGATACAGTACTGTTACTTGCTGTCAGCTATACTAGATAGGTATAGCGCCTTTCTTCAGGTCCCCCTATATAAACCGGCTCCTTCCCACTTTCTCTTCTCTCTTCCTTCCTTCCTTCCTTCTTCACCCTTCACAGACTGCGATCTGTACGCTCTGCTTTTTTCCCCGCGTTATTACCGTCATTTTCGGCTGTTTCCGTTCAGAACCACCTTCCGGATACGACTCTCTGCTTCTTTTTCTGTAATTTTCGTAAAATCTGTAAGTTCCTCTTGAGGAAGGCGCTCCTCTTGTCACCCTACCTGCCTGCATTTTCAGGCTTCCCATGGTTAGTCAGAACGATAAGCTAATCAGCTTAGTCAGGTCCGCCATGTCTTGCCTTAACTTCAAGCGTATGGCCAAGAAGGTCTCTTCCTTCTTCCGTCGACGCAGGTCCGGGACAGGCCAAGCTTCCGCGCCACCACAGCCGCCGCAAACACCACCAGAGCCGGCCAGAATAACAATGATTACCGATGCTGGCTGGCTCGGTGCTCCTGACCGCGAAGCGACCAGGAGCGCATACATGGGGCTGTTTGAGTGGAAAGACACGGACTTCGTGTCGGCCTTGCGGAACCTTTGCACCTGTCTGCTGCTCAAGGGGGAAGCACAGCAGGTGGATAGGGTCCTGGAGGCATTCGCCAACAGATGGTGGGAGTGCAACGAGCAGCATTGTTTCCGAAATGCTGGTAAGTTTTCCATCCTAATCAACAAGCGTATGCCATGCTTGCTTCTAACGGTCATGCAGACGTTGCCTACATCGTCTGTTACTCGGTCATCATGCTAAACACTGACCTGCATTCGCCTCTGGTCAAGGAGAAGATGAAGAAGCGCCGATTCGTCCCGAACACCATGGGCGCCGTGCGTGCAATGGCGGGTGACAACGTGCCCGAGAAGTTCGACGCCCAAGTCAAAACTCTCCTCAAGAACATGTTCAAGTCGATCCGAAGGAACGAGCTCCCCATTCCCGGATTTCGAGAGGATGAGTGTCAACAGTAACGTACGGCCTGATTCCCGCTGTCGTACGTTCTGCCACTTGGGGTCTGCTTCTTGGGACTCGCTTCTTGCAATTTTCTCCTTGGACCTAGAGTAAGTTGCTGTTTTCTTTTGTGTTTATACAACTGCCGGTCGGCTAACAAAACGCAGGATGCACGGTTGAGATGATCGGGGTGGCGTGGCCCATCGGAACAGGTATCGCACCGATCGCGTCCGTCAGGGCCTTCGTAGTCTCCCCCTACTTATCGTCAATTCCGGCGCCTGTTGTGATTACAGCAGGTTGCTGAAGAGGAGAGCTCTGACGGGCGGCGTTTGGTTGCCTGTGACGTTGGGCCGAGTCCCGCTGTCAATTGCCAGTGGTATGTTGCTATTCGTCTTTTGCGTCTATCCTTGCAGCATTGTTTGTGCTAACAACATCGCAGGATGCAGCTGTCGGAACAGGCATCATCTCACCGTTCGCGTTCGTCAGGGCCCTCGTATTCTCCCATAATCGTCGACGTATCGCCAATTCCGGCGCCTGCTGTAACGACAGCAGGTTGCTGAAGAGGGGAGCCCTGCGGGCGGCGTTCTGTTGCCTGAGACGTACGGCCAAGTTCCGCTGCCGATTGACAGGAGTATGTCACCTTCCCGTCTTCTGCTTAAGTATATGGGCTAACGAAAACGCAGAATGCAGCTCTCGGAACAGGCATCTCACCGTTCGCGTCCGTCAGGGCCCTCGTATTCTCCCAAGTCGTCGACGTATCGCCAATTCCGGCGCCTGCTGTAATGACAGCAGGTTGCTGAAGAGGGGAGCCCTGCGGGCGGCGTTCGGTTGCCTGTGACATGCGGCGAGTTCCGTTGTCAACTGGTTAAGATTCGTTTTGCGACTTGGTCCTGCTTTTCGTTTTGCTTTGGGTTCAGCTTTTCGAGTTTGGTCTTTTTGATTTTGGAAATGCTGCTTGGGTCCGAAATCTTGCGTTTGGCTTTTGGATTTTGTTTTGTTTTCTGCCTCTTTCGCACTGGAGTTTGGGCGGCATAGGTATGTCCACTGTCTTATATTTTGGAAGCCTGGCGTGTGACGTGTCACACATCTCCCTTTTGAATCCGTCAATTGGGCAGGTCTAATAGTCATGGAGTGCCTGACCAGTGACCACGGTGACCCGAGCTGCTCCAGCCCACGAACTGCACTCTTGGTTCGTCTGCATCATACCCCGCTCTGTCGGCTCCCGTTGCTTGTGCAATTCGGTATGCGCATAAATTCCCTTGTGCCACTTTTATGCTCGCCCTGACGCCTCTTCGTCCCGTTTTTCCGCACACGCGACGCATTTCATCCTTAAATAAGTGCTCCTGCTGGCCCGCTTCCATGCCTTCTCGCTCCTGTTCATGTGTTGCAGCACATCGATTTGAAATCGGAACGGGACGTTGGGTCTAAGTGCCGATCCCTCATACTCAGCGCTTCTGAAGTTCTGATACTCCGCCTGACGACGCCCCGAGAATATGCTGAGTCGCCACTACGGCACGATGATAACAGAAGGTCTTACAAAAGCCACCGGTATCTTCAATAACTCCTCTCGTTGTACCATTGATGGCGTGGAGGTTACGGCTTAATCAGTCACACCAAAACCATCAAACCAGTTCAAAAGTTCAAACAATTCCAGCTTCAGGTTCAGCTTCAAATAAAACCTCCAATTCATTCACGTTCGACATAAGCCAAACCGTGCGGCGTGCACACCTTTGATAAATCTCCGACATGCATGGCCATGCAGCGTGCAGCATGCAGCATGCAGAAACTGGCAAGCTGCTAGACCTGGCTAAGTTGTCGACTACTACTGTACATACATACAACTTCATGTTGTCGACTTGTCGTCAGTCGTCTTTGCCACTGTGGAAGCGTGGGTCCATTTTGCGGGTTTTCTGGTCTTCTCATGACACTTGACAGTCTCAGTCCGACAGGCACCGCCACCATGGATTGACAGGGCTGGCGCCCCGCGGGTTCCTGACAGTCCTGTTCCTGACTTGGTGTCTTACTGTATGTTGGGCCGTTGGCTCGCTCCATGTGGTTGGTGTGTTGACATCAACGGTGTATCTAATCTTATCTGATCCGATTTGGTCGGTTTGGTCAGGAACTGCTCGACATTAACCATTCCTGGCATTCCATAGCTACAATGTTAAACTGCGATTCTATATTGTCAGGACTCAGCATCGTGCTTCCTAGAATTGCATGCCCAGTCCTTCAAATAATAGTACTCTGCAGTAAAGCATTGAAATGAAAACATTGAAATCATATGAAGAATCATATCATTAAGAATTACATATCTATGTATCCTCATCAAAAAATCCAGCCACAGAAACCGAACAACATTTGAATGTGTTTTCTTTTTCTCTTCTATTTCCTTTTCCTCCGTTTCTATCCCGTTTCTATCAGAGATTATATGCGACGTCACGTCATCGTAGAAACATGCATATCCAAGAATGTATACAGCGCGTAAGAGGAAGTGAGGCGCTGTATACCACACATACCATCAAAAAGGAGGTACCTCAATTGAATCAAACAGAGCATAAGCTTCTATGTTTAACCAAAATGACCTGGAGCAATGACGTGGTACCGAGGGTATTGATGGTATGTAGTAAAAACGTTAAGTCGTAGCAGTCGTAACGTAAAAGGTTTCCCCAGAGATAAGGGTAAATGTAGGTGTGGCGGAATAATAGGAAAGCGTAAGGTCGGGGAGAGGTGAAGTGAGGGGAAAGGGCGTCAAAGAGGATTCCAGTCTGATGAGATCTGCTCATTTGATGACGGCGGGAGGGAGTGATGTTCGGACCTGGCCGACTTGAGCTCGGGAAAGTGGCCGAAGTGATCGGCAATTCCGGATCGGGGCGTGCTGAATCCTGCAGTAGCATCATGTAGATATCCCGAAGGGCTGGGCTGGGCTGGGCTGGCTGCCCGCGAGCGTTGTGGAGCGAGTCCGTGTTTCAGAACCCGACCGTCGTTCCTACAGCGGCTAGAATTACCTGCAACATCGAGGGTCAGCCGCAGATCTTTTGAATCATTAGACAGGGTCCAAAAACTCACAATTAAAATTATGATCGCTATTCCCAGGAAAGCCATAAGCCGGTTAAGGTTCCTCCACCATCTCGCGTTTTCGTGGCGTCTCTGTTCGAAATCATAGGCTCGCATTTTCAGCGTTCGTTCAACGTTGGGACCCTTCTCGAGGTCCTGTTCTCCCTGCGCAGGAGGTAGAGGAAGGAAAGCTGCAATCATCCAGGCTAGAGACTCTGTAAGAAGACTTGCATATCCTAAAGTTGGACTGAACGCGGAGTTACCTACCAAAGGGGAAGATAAACCCTAAGCAGAACAAGTAGACCTGAATATTCCTCCGGCCAAACGTGGCCTCTGCAAAAGAGTCCATGGACACTGGACTCCATGTGCTTTTCTTGTGTTGCATGGCATTTCTGTCGGGGAATAGATGCGGTGACCAGCTTTCACGCACTTGGCTGCGAGAAGTGCCGGGCCGACTACCACCAGCTAGCTCGGGACCTCGAACCCAATGGCTTCGGGGATCTTTGGGATCGGAAGCTGTCCGTTCTGACACACTGTCAGTAGTGTCGTGTGCGGGAGTTCTCGGCTGGTTTACAGTTGTCTGCGCGTAGCCAGCTGTGTTGGACATGTTCGAACGCGAAGAAGAAGGCCGGCCGGTTTCAACCAAGGAAAGAGCATAATTGATCGCATTCCCGTCGCTTTGGTAGTACGCTCTCGCCCACGTGGGGACCAAGTTTAGGATATGACTCGAGCCGGTGCCTGGTCGTTTTGCGCTGTTTAGACTGTTGCTTCCGGAGCCGGATGATGAGTCGCTAGGAATGGCAGGGTTCCCAGGACGGGTAACAGCAGGCGGCAATGTTGCAAGGGAATCGACGCGCTCGCCTTTCTCGGAATCCGTCGCTGACCAAAACGATGACTCTTGTTTGGTCAAAGCTGCAGCGGGAGGGGAAAGGCTCCCAATTGATTCTAGCTCAGGAATGCTGGCAGGGGCGGTATAAGTGTCGCGTTCGGCTGACCGCTGAGAGGGAACTGTTGTTAAACTGCGGCTGTGGGCTCTCAGAGACCTGCCTGATACGGACGTCTGCATAGAACTCCCTGCGATGGGAAACCGAGAAGACTCTGCCCGTAAGCTCGACAAAGACGGTCCGCGAAGTACGGGATATTGTATGAAGACGCCGCTGTCAGTATTGGCATGGCCGTCTGAACCTGAGACGGCGCTGCGAGAAGAACCCGTGCCAGATGCGGAATGGCTATGTCCGCGAGAAGCACCCGAGCCCGATTTGATAGACGCAACCGGTTGATCTGATCGAGTAGACTGAGATCGTGAGCGGGAGCTGGAATATTCCGGAGAAGAATGTATCCACGGCGAAGCGCCGACATGTCTCACTACGGTTCCCATGGAATTCAGGGACTTCACTGAATTCGACCGAGTCGCGGAACCAGAGTTAGACGACGGAGTACCAATAGGAATAAAATTCAAGCTCGAACTGTCCAGAGCCACGAGATTGGGGCTTGACGGTGGCCCTATTGGAACGACATTCGGGCTGGAGTCGCTGGAGGTTGTTGTTTCTTGAAAGCCGGAGGGACCAGGAGCGGAATCGTTAGGAGATGGCGGTTCTGAAACAATTGGTTTAATTGTCGAAGCGTTTGGCGGTAGTACAGGTTTGTCATCTTCATCGGAGCTCTCAGAGTTCTCGTTGAGCCTGTGCAACCCTAGGTCCGGCGGGTTACTAGGAGTAAGCTCGGGGAAGGTCGACCTGCTAGATCCTTCCCACAAGTGGGATGTCCTGTTCTCAGCATCAGAAACGTACGGCAAGTCCCATAGGTCGGCGGCAGAATGCTCAGCAGTTGCCGAGGAGCGAGTGACGGTAGAGACATCAGGCGTGCCCGCGACGGGAGTGATCGAACTTTCTCTAACAGAACTTGGCGATAGTATATGCTCTGGTTTAGTCGGTAACGGATCTCCTGACGGTACATCCGAATCTTCCCTGGCGGTAACCACCCGGAGAGTTGAGCGAGGCTCCTCTTTGTTTGTGTCGGCCTCCGATGAAGTACGTTCGTGGAGAGGTCTCCGAGTGGGAGACGAAGCGGTAGAAGATGCAGTTGGGCGCATGGCAAGTGGAGACGTTATTTCATTATTGTCAGACAGTCGGAGTCAAAAAGACGAATAATCAACAGCGCTTGCTGGATCAAGATGAAAGAATGTCAAGAATGATAAAAGCTTTTCCAAAAGAGAGTAGTCAAAAATAAACAAATAAACAGGTAAACAAAGCGTTCTCCTCTGTAACCGTTTTCAGCGAATTGATAGATAAAGAATGCCCTTGACCAGAGCGAAAGAGCGAAGCGAATCAGATGAATCAAAGATCGATATCGACCAACGAAGTGAAAGAATTGAGCACCGAAAAGTAAAGAATGAATGATAGTTGGATTAGATGCTCGTGAAGAAAAGCGCAAAGCCTGCAAGCAAGCGAAAACAGCAACCAAAAGAGTGACAGAGCAGAAAATGACCGGAGGAGAACGCTGAAAACAAGAAACGAACAAAAAGCGAACAGAAAGCAGGGCCAGGGCAGAAAGAAATATGTATAGGTCCGGATCAACGAATGGAAGAAGGAGAAGAGATTGCTCAGCAGCGGTATAAGCTATAAAAAAAAGCAGCCAGCCCTCGCTCCCGACCAGGTCGCGCTCAAAATCGGCCGGCCTGCACGGACTAGGGAGAGTAGCACAATTTTCGATTGGAGCAAGAGAGATGATTATTACTCCGTTGGGTAACGAACGCCAATGCCAGTTGTTCGAGTATGGAGTACGGAGTGCATATTAGGGGTACAACGCATTGCGCTGCACACTGCCGCAGATCGGTTAGCTTCATGGTAGTGTCGCTGTGCCCACTGTCCACTGTCCACTGTCCACTGTCCACAAGTGCCGAAATAATATGTAGCCACGACCGAAACGCTGGATATTTCTTCAGAGTTCAGACGCAGGGTCCTGAAGATTCGGAAGTCGACAGGCACTTTGCTCCCTTTGTGTCAGTGTGTCTTGTCTCAGTTCTCAAACATATTACTATGGTGGACTCGTGAACCGCAAAGCCGCGAACCGCACGAGGAAAACATCTCCGATCTAGCGGGGGAACGATGGGGCAGGGCACCCGTGTAATTTGAAAAATCGGCACCTCGGAAGCAGACAAGAGATCAACCAGAGTTCACGGAGTGCATCCAATCATTCCGCCGTACACTCGTAGTCTCGTACAGCCGCCAACGGTTTATCTGATGGCGATCATGACACTCCCGAATCTTGGATAGATTCATAGAACCGTCGTTGACAGTGGCAACTTGGATAATCACCATTATTGAATCGTGGAGCCGAACAACGCTGAAATTGAGCTCGAACCGTCATTTAGTGCATCCCACATTAATCAGTCTGAAACGCGAGATTCTCATTGGATTTGAAATTGAGGATCTCAGGACGATTCCGGGAACTCCTGAAATTCGAACCAATGGAGAGCACAATAATGAGCGGTGGATAAATTTAGACCTGTTCCTGGCGGGAACAAAAAACGTGACTTTCTTAGCTTCATCTTCAATCTTCCTCTACACTGCAGTACGGAGTATACAATATCACTTGCATCCTCGATCTGCTCGAGGTGACTGTTATTTTAAGCTGCCATTTTTAATGCTTCTCGAATTCTTCTCTCTTACCCTCGTCCAACCCGAAAGACGCACTATAACCAATCTGTAAAGCGGCTTGTCGACAGGGGACTTGGCCATGGCTCCTGCAAGCCTCCTGTCTCATCTCAAATATTTGTATTCAAGGCCAGGTATGTTAGATCTTGCAGGGGGAGGCGGAGTTGAAAGGTCTAGACCAGGCTCCTATGTAGTTACAGGATTCAGTCCTTTTTGCTGATAATGCTCTCAGACCATAATGAGCCCGTCATCTCTACTCATACTGCGGCCATTTTCTCGGTGCGTGCCTATTATTTGGCTGTTCCTGTCCGAATGTCCTGGCCAAAAATCTGATTGAACGGTGCCAGGTATTCCTAACTTCATTCTATGTCGTTCCTTTCTATCTGCTTTCTTCAACCAGGCCAACGCCCGGGTTCAGCAGAGATGCGCCGTTGGCTATTCGAGCCAGGATGAGGACGGTTATGTTGACGAGTAGTATTAGCATCTTGATTGTTCTGTGGTTTATCATCGACAAAAGCAATGCTTCTTTCTCAGAAGCCCTGAGACTACTTGGATTCTGGCCCATTGGAATCAGTGAAATTTTCCGATGCCAGCTCTTAACGTCGCTTCTGTTCACTGGCCCCCTGTTCGAACAATGGGCCACTGGATCATGGAAAGATGTGACGGAGAGACTCAGCGGTTGGATTGGTTGGAGAAACTATATTGCTGTTGGTTTCCTTTTTCCCGTTCACGATTGCTCATCCATCGAACCGACTTCTAAGAATCCATCTAGGGGCCTGTTTCTGAAGAAATCATTTTTCGGTCAGCGATCATTCCGTTGCACCTCCTTGCGAAAATCTCTCCCGGCCGCATAGTCTTCTTGGTTCCTTTGTACTTCGGGATAGCTCATGTGCACCACTTCTACGAGTTCCGATTGACGCACCCTGACGCTTCAGTTGCCTTGACGCTGTTACGGTCGCTGTTTCAACTTAGTTACACCACCATATTTGGATGGTATGCAACATTCCTATATTTGCGAACCGGATCTGTCCTGGCCGTGATTGTCGTCCACAGCTTCTGCAACTACTGCGGGCTTCCACGGCTATGGGGCCGCCTGGAAATTCCCGTATATATTGGACCGCCTAGTACTCGGGGCAAGGACGATGCTGACTGGGATTCTGCCACTGTTGCTTATGGCGAATCTGGCCCTATGTTGACTTTCGCGTACTATGCGCTTCTTGTTGGCGGAGCAGTGGCTTTTTACTGTTTACTGTGGCCTCTGACTAATTCAAGTCATGGATTGGCTTCTTTTGCTGCTTCCGGGTATTGAAGGCGTTCAGACTTCAGGACTTGGTGAAGGTTAATCGAGAGCTCGACTGTTAATTGCCTGGAGGTCCGAATTATCATTATATAGCGTCAACCTTTCGAACTAATACTATCTTATAAGGAGTACTCTTGTACATACTCGGAGTCTCCAAATGTTGATTAGATCTCCCATCATCCATGGTTCGTTTAAGCTATTTCGGACTCCGACACGGACTCGGAGTTCAATGCAAGGAGTAAACACATCGGACTATCGTACTCGTACTCGTACGAGCACAGCGAGCGTTCGTACGAGATGATTCTCCGAGAGTTCGTTTGTATTTACTTATTTAAATGCCAACATCGAAACATTTATTTCTTCTCTTCTCTCTACTACCGTAACTGGTATTGGTATTGACTTGCATCAACTTCGCAGTTTGAGAGCCAAATTCCTACATACAAACATCCGAACCGGCAATAATAATGACATCCCGAACAATCGCACGCTGGCTACCAACGTGTAAACCCAGCAGAACAAAAGGCCACCAATACCAAACAACCCGACCATTCTCTCAAACTCCCAGCCCGAGCTATGCGACACGACTCCGAACCCCTATCGACATCCCTCCACCGTTCCCCGTCACCAAGTCCTGTCCGGAACCCAGCTGCTCATGTCCGCCGACACCGCCAATGCCCGAAGGGCTGCCGATCGATTACGATCAGGCGCTGAACGGGACTATGGTGGCGTACGCTCAGCAGCTTGTTATTTGCACCGGACAGAGTAACTGGACGAGTCGGATTGAGGATGACGGGGAGGGTCGGGGGTGGGGTGAGCTTGCGAGGGGTTTGAGGCAGTTGTTGGGACGGGGTGGGAGATATGCGAATGTATTCTATACGCCTAATCCGTTGCTTTTGGTTGTGCTATTGCTGTGTGGGTTGAGAAGTGTGCTGATTTCAGGCTTTTGTCTTCTAGCCATATAACAGGATCCTTGTTTCGAATTCTTCCTTCCTACCTACCGCGAACGCTTCGAATTCGTCCTCTTTCTCTTCCGCTCTGCTCTTCCCTAGCTTTAAATATTTCCCTAACATCCCCGTCGACATCTCACAATCTCAAAATGAAAGTCCGGATCTATCAACATTCGTGCGAGCCTACCTCCTCCCCGAAAAGCTCAACAGCATGCAATCCTCGCTCCCAGAACCCCAACAAAAAGATTTAACCCGATCCCCAGAACTCGCCCCCGAAATCCGCGGAGCCGTCGACATAAACCACTCCCCAACAATCCTAATCTGCGGACACGGCGGCCGTGACATGCGCTGCGGAACGATGGCACCCGTCCTAACAGCACAGTTCCAAGAAATCCTACGCCAGCGCGGTTTCTCTGCAGAAATCGGAAACACCGTGGTGGACAAACCGGGACATGCCAATATCGCGTCAATAAGCCATATCGGGGGTCATAAGTATGCGGGGAATGTGATTATTTACATCCCGCCCGGTATGACGGTTTCAGCAGAGACTGTCTCTGAGGGCTCTGAGGGACGGGATGCTGGTTCGGGTCGGTTGAGTCCGTTGGCTGGGTTGGGGATTTGGTATGGACGGGTTGAGCCGGGGCAGGTTGAGGGGCTTGTTGATGAGACGGTGCTTGGGGGGAGGGTTGTTAGTGATCATTTTCGGGGGGCTGTTAATAAACATGGGGATGTTTTGCGGCTTTGAGGGTGGTTTTGGTGTCTTTTATTCGCATGGTGTACAAATGTATATATTGCATAGGGTTTGTTGGATAATTAAAATACTGCAAGGAGGCATTATTCCTCGAGCGCATAACTTCTCCGAGTGTATGAGTTACCGAATGCGGTAACTGTCAAGTCCGAACCCTGTTTGCTTCGTTTGCAATGAATGCCCCTTGCGCTAGTCCAGAAATAGTCTAGTTTCATATCTTAGTTAAATAACGTCAATTATTGCTTGCTGTTGATGCAGTTCTCGAACCGGGATATCACTCAATTGTACACGACGCAATGAAGAGAGCATGCAAACCCTTTCCCGTTTACGTTTGAACCCGGCCACTCGAGCTACGAGATGCGGCGGATGTTTATTCAAGCTGCGACGAACACAGACAATCAATAGCTCACCCCCTCGTCCAGCCAGCAACAATGCATATTTCCGATATACAAGCACAACGACAAATCCGAAGAAAAAACTCGACCTCCGCGCGATAGACAAGAAATGGCAAGAAAAATGGCGACGCGACGAGCTCCGACCGTCCTCCGAGTCGAGCGATGACAAGGACAAGGACAACGACAACCTCAACCTCGACCTCAACGCAAAGCCCAAGTCCTATATCCTGTCCATGTTCCCTTACCCGTCCGGATCGCTTCATATGGGCCACTTGCGTGTTTACACCATCTCGGATGTACTGGCGCGGTTTCATAGGATGCGGGGGCGTGATGTGATTCATCCAATGGGTTGGGATGCTTTTGGGCTGCCGGCCGAGAATGCGGCGATTGAGCGAGGTGTTGATCCGGCGGATTGGACGAGTGAGAATATTGGGAGGATGAGGGAGCAGTTGCGCAGTATTTCGGTTGGGTTTGATTGGGAGAGGGTAGGTTTGGCGTGATCGCAATGCACTATGTGAGGCGTGTTGGGTTGGGTTCCAAATCTGATTCGGTGTGCTGACTTGGGTTGTATGCGCCTTTAATATGATATAGGAGATTGCTACTTGCTCGCCGGAGTTTTATGAACATACTCAGCGTATATTTCTTATGCTTTATATGAAAGGGCTTGCTTATCAGGAGGAGGCTATGGTCAACTACGATCCTGTTGACAAGACTGTGTTGGCCAATGAGCAGGTTTGTGAGTTTCATTTCCGAGGCGGGAGTCGTTTACTAAGATCGCTTGTGTGTCCAGGTTGATGCGAATGGGTACTCGTGGCGCTCTGGTGCGAAGGTCCAGCAGGTGAAGTTGAAGCAGTGGTTTTTCCGCACTACTGCTTTCAAGGAAGCGCTGCTGAAGGATCTCGACTCGCTTGTGGGTGGTTGGCCGGACCATGTACTGTCAGTGCAGCGGAATTGGCTTGGGAAGTCTTATGGCGCGAAAGTCAAGTTTCCCGTGGTTACAGAAGGTGGTCAACTGAGTGTGGACGTTTTCACCACACGGCCAGACACGCTGTACGGCGTTGAATATATCGCGCTTTCTCTCGACCACCCAATTGTCCAGAAGGCCGCGGATACTGATGCAGCGCTTCGAAAATTCCTGGAAGATGCCTCATCGCTTCCGTCTGACTCGAAAGTGGGCTATAAATTGTCAGGAGTCAGCGCAACTCACCCACTACGTATCGTCGACAAGGAAAGCGGTCACCTGTCTAGACCCCTTCCTGTGTTTGCGGCACCGTACGTTCTCAGCGACTACGGGGAGGGAGCCGTGATGGGGGTTCCTGGCCATGATTCTAGAGACATGGCGTTCTTCAAAGAGAACGCAAGACCCGAATACATACCCATCGCGGTTCAACCTGAGAGAACGGCCGGGAATGCCGATGTGGACGAGAGTCTTGTGCCAGCTAGAGATGCAACAGCATTTACCCAGGAGGGTTATCTAACCTCCAGATGCTGGGTATACCAAGGTCTCCATTCTCGCGAGGCTGCGAAACAGATCGTGACTGATCTCAAACGAATTGACCACGGCGATTTTGTCGAGAAATGGAGGCTACGAGACTGGCTGATTAGTCGGCAGCGCTATTGGGGTGCACCGATTCCTATCATCCATTGCGACAGTTGCGGCACTGTGCCCGTGCCGACAAGCCAGCTTCCTGTGAAATTACCCAAGATCGATGGCGACTGGCTCAAAGGGAAGAAAGGGAATTCTCTCGAGTCGTCCGAAGATTGGGTTCGAACCGAGTGTCCTAGCTGCGGGGGACCGGCGAGACGGGATACGGACACAATGGATACGTTTGTTGATTCGTCCTGGTATTATCTGAGGTTCTTGGACCCCAAGAATAAGGAGCTTCCATTCTCGCCTGCGTCTGTACGGCCTGTTGATGTTTACATTGGCGGGGTGGAACACGCGATATTGCATTTACTCTACGCTCGATTTATTTACAAGTTCCTTGCTCAGTCCGAGTTGTTTCCGGAGATTGCTCGGACTGAAAGTATTCCTACCTATCTCGAACCTTTTAGGACGCTCCTTACCCAGGGTATGGTCCACGGGAAGACATATTCGGAGCCGTCAACGGGTCGATTCCTACACCCGTCTGAGGTCGACTTGACGAATCCGGAGAAACCCCTGGTCAAGGGCACGCAGGTCGCACCTAATGTGTCGTTCGAGAAAATGTCGAAGAGCAAGCACAACGGTGTCGATCCAACGGGGTGTGCCGTGCGGTATGGCGCTGATGCGACTCGCGCTCACGTTCTCTTCTCAGCACCGGTTAGCGAGGTGCTTGAATGGGACGAGACGAAGATCGTGGGCCTTGAGCGGTGGTTCGGCAGACTTTGGAGGGTCGTGCTGGATACTCAGAAGAGTTTGCTTTCGGCGTCTTTCTCGGTTTCCGAGGCTGATTTGGGGTCTAACTCCGGTCATGCGGTTTCGCTTCCCGCCTCCCTTCAGGAACTTAGTGACAAAGATGCAGACGCTGTCCTGTCCACTCACAACACGATTTTGTCTGTTACGAATTGCATCGAAAACGATCCGTACAGTCTGAATACTGTCATTTCTGACCTGACAAAGCTCACGAATTCCCTATCGTCGTCTCCTCCCACTTCACCCCTCGTCCATTATCTTTGCGTATCGTCACTCCTCCGCCTTTTGGGACCAGTCGCGCCAGGCTTGTCGTCAGAATGTTGGGAGATTCTGCACGCCTCCATCCTCAAGAAGACATCCGACGCGATACCCCCAGTCCTCACCTCTCCCTGGCCAACACCTCTATTGAGCGCTCAACAAGCGGATACCCTCTCAGCCCGGGGGGGTCATACGGTCGCCGTCCAGATCAATGGCAAAATGCGATTCACCGTGACTATCCCGCGGATACTGTCGCCGACGACGACGGAGCCTAGCCAGCCAACGGCCGAGGAGCAGGATTGGATCATGACTCAGATTTTGGAGACGGATGAGGGACGGTTGTGGTTACGGACGCGGAATGATTGGGAGAAGAGGAGACGGGTTGTTGTTGTTAAGGGGGGGAAGTTGGTGAATGTTGTGTTTTAGATTGGTTGTTGATTGTTGTCTGTATGTACATACTATGTTGTCGTTTACTGTATCATATCTCTTTTTACGATTCTTGTGTATCGGCATTCCGTACTCTGTGAGTCTGTACCTGCAGCAGTGATGATTGTCTCGGATCGATTCTTAGACCATAGACCAATAACATGACTCAGGGCACTTCACTTCCCCTCACTCTCAGCATTTTTGGAGAAGCCTCATGCCACCCGGAGATTCTCCGGCGATACCTCGGTATGTGCAATTTCCCCTCATGCGGAGAAGAATCGGAGAAAGGAAGCTTCAAGATTCTCCGCACGAGGTCGAGCCCTCCTCTTCTCCTTCTCATCATCTCCCATAGTAATCTTTCTCCCTCTATAATCTGTCTATCAAGTTCCCCATGCGGAGAGAAGACAGTGAGACAAAGTAGGAATTAGTATGGAGTTGATACGGAGCATACGGAGCAGTAGTACTGTAGCAGCAGCGGCAGAGACAGGTATATAAAACGAGAGGGTCAACTTCTGTCCTTGCTATTCTTAGCTTGACATCATCTATACATCTCAACACAGTAACGTTGTCATAGAGTCATCAATCCGGTATTGGAAGGTAAGCTAGCCGTGACCTTTCTCCGATTTCTGGTTGTTCCGAGATTCTCGCGAGGACTGATGTATGGTATATATATAAAGGGAATTGAATTTTCCTCGTCGTCGATCAATCTACACATCCTTCTCAATCTCATTGTTGTTGTCGTTGTCTCTATTTGCTCCATCATGGTATTTGCTCATTGCTTCTCCCGCCAGCTGCGCCGTCCGGCTGCATCGCTGCTCTCCTCCAAGGGACTGTTCACTCGTCCTGCCGCGCCAGCCTTGGCTTCGGCTCCTTTGGGTGTTCGTACATTGACAGCTACTCCAAACCGACAGGCTAAAATTCTTTTGTGTCTTTACGAGGTGTGTTATGCTCCCTTTCGTATGTGCTTGGCTTGGCTTGGCTTGGCTTGGCTTGGCTTGGCTTGGCTTGGTTGGTTGGTTTGCTTACTAGGGCTTCTCTCAGGGCCATGAGAGTGCCAGAGAACAACCCGGTCTCTTGGGTACTACCGAGAATGAATTAGGTTTGAGGAAGTGGCTTGAGAGCCAGGGCCACACGCTCATCACTACCGCCGATAAGGAGGGTCCGAACTCTGTTTTTGAGAAGGAGTTGGTTGACTCTGAGATTATCATTACTACTCCGTGAGTCTATTTGCAATTTTTTAGTAGTAGCAACGGCTAACAATTCATTGTAGCTTCCACCCCGGTTACCTGACCGCCGAGCGCTTGGCCAAAGCTAAGAACCTGAAGCTCGCCGTCACTGCCGGTATTGGCTCTGACCATGTCGACTTGAACGCTGCCAACAAGACCAACGGTGGCGTTACCGTGGCCGAGGTCACCGGGTCCAATGTCGTCTCCGTCGCCGAGCATGTTATCATGACCATCCTCACCCTGGTCCGCAACTTTGTCCCTGCACACGAGCAGATTAGCCGTGGCGAGTGGGATGTTGCGCCTGTTGCCAAGAACGAGTTCGACCTCGAGAATAAGGTCGTTGGTACCGTTGCCGTTGGCCGTATTGGTGAGCGTGTGCTGCGCCGTTTGAAGCCGTTCGACTGCAAGGAGCTTCTGTACTACGACTACCAGCCTCTTAAGCCTGAGGTTGAGAAGGAGATTGGCTGCCGTCGTGTTGACAAGTTGGAGGATATGCTTGCTCAGTGTGATGTTGTTACCATTAACGCTCCTCTTCATGAGAGTACTCGTGGTTTGTTCAACAAGGATCTTATCTACAAGATGAAGAAGGGTGAGTTCTTTTCCTTTTACTTTTTGTATGTTTGACTTATGGTTGCTAATTTTTTCTTCATATAGGCTCTTGGCTCGTCAACACTGCTCGTGGTGCTATTGTCGTCAAGGAAGATGTTGCCGAAGCCCTCCAAAACGGCCACCTCCGCGGCTACGGTGGTGACGTCTGGTTCCCCCAGCCCGCTCCCAAGGATCACCCGCTCCGCTACGCCCTGAACCCATGGGGTGGTGGCAATGCCATGGTCCCTCACATGTCCGGTACTTCGATTGACGCCCAGGCCCGTTACGCCAAGGGCACCAAGGACATCCTCGAGAGCTACCTCTCTGGTCGTCAGGACTACAGATCCGAGGATCTCATTGTTCACAACGGTGAATATGTCACTAGGGCTTATGGCCAGAGGATTAACAAGGCATAAGCTTCGACGTTTGGGTGCTTTGTTTGAGGTTGATCTGGTTCGGTTCTGGTTGTGGTTATTGTAAATAATAGCTATCATAGGTATGGCGTAGGGGACATGGAACTTGTGGTTGGATTTGCATGATTGTTATCATAGACAATGTTATATACAGGGTTTGCATTTTTTTTTCTATAGATTGAGAGTCAGTTAGTGTACGAAGACAAGAAGTATTATTGACAATTATATAGTAGTATACCTGACAAGCCCCCAACGATTAAACCACCACCCATCACTATCACCGCCGTATCCCCCTATTCCTCCTCCTCTCCATCTCCGCTATAACCTCTTCATCCTCACTATCATCCATAAACCCCTCCTCAAGATCCCGACTAAGCCTCCCCCCAGACTCCCCATGCCTCCCCCTCTCGATCGCCTCCCTCCTCGCCGCATCCACATTCATCCCCACCATAATCTCCCCTTCCTCATCAAAAATACTAACATTATCATTCTGCTCCTGTTCCTGCTCCTCAGTCGCGGAATTCGGCGTCGGCGCCCCCGCTCCCGCCGCAGACTCCCCCCCGCGCCGTCTCCCCCTCCCCCACCAACTCCACGACCACGTGGACGGGAGGAACACGCGCATGACGCCGTCGGCGACGCGGTCTCGGAATGAGCGGGTTCGGGACGATATTGCTTCGAGTGGAAGGTATTGGGAGTAGCGTTGGCGGTAGTGGCGGAAGAAGGGGTAGATTAGGGAGGAGAGGAGGATGTAGAGGGCTAGGGAGATTAGGGCGGGGATTAGGAGGTTCTGTTTTTTTGTTTTAGTGTATGTCCAGTTTGGTTGGTCTTGGTAAGTAGTAACACACCTTTAAGAAGCTCATTGAGGAGCCCATAGCGGCTCGATATCGTATGTGTATATGTATACAATGTAAGCATGTATGTAGAACCCCGAAGCCCTAGAAACGTCTTGTACGGAGGTTGATACACTCCGCAGAATGCTTGGATAGACCGACTCGACTAACACAACGAGCCAATCGTAGCACAACAGTGTGTCATGACTCGATTATCGTATCGTCTCGACCGTCTGGGGCTCTTGACAAGTAGTACTCCGTATGTATACTACTGGATAGTATGTAGTGTTGAGCGAGGAAAGTTGTGTTACTAAGAACAAACCACGTCACGTGGAACCGTTCTAAAATAACTGCCCTGTCCGCAGTCACGTGCAGGGCGCGACGAGCTTTACTCTTCCCGGAAATCCATAGTCCTCCTCCGGGCCTCCCCCTGTTCACTGTCCACTTCCACTGTCCACGGCTGGAGTTGTTGCTCGTGCTTTGTCTTGCGGTGCAACAACAACACTGAAAAGAAGAAAGGCCAGGCCTTGGAGGAAACTCAGGGCTTCCAGTTTACGTGCGATCTGTCGTGCATCTCGAACCGCCCCAAGTGCGGTCATTCTCTCCCCCCCCATTTTGCCGCCGGCCGCTTGGCCATACTTTTTATACATACATAGACAACACTCCGTATTACCTACCACTACTGCGCTTGGAGTAAAGTCAAGTTGGCCGAGTCGACTTGAATGAGTCCCATCGCACTTTCTACTACTACTTCTTACTCTGGGAAGGACATGCTTTTCAGCGGTGGAAGCTTCCTACTGTGCGATTAACGCCCCATGCTGTGCGTTCCGCTTTCCCTCCTCCTCCACCACCACCATCGCCCGTCAAGTCAAGATGCCGCCTACCTCATCTTCCGCTTCCGACAAGTCAAGACAGACCTCTGGTGGGAAGTCGTTCTTCGGCAGAAAGCTGCACAAGGACAAGGACAAGGACAAAGACAAGTCGTCTTCGTCGTCGTCGGCGCCGGACGATCGCCATCATCACCACCACCACCACCACCACAACAGCAACAACCACCATCATCATCACAATGACGGTTACCATGGTTGGGGGTCTGATAGTCTAGCGCCGCCTGGGAGTTCCGCTGGTTCTCGCTCGTCGCGCTATTCGAAGCATTCGTCGGTGCAGTCGGTCGATATGGGCTATGATACGGATGCGTCGGGTTTTCCTATCTCCCCCAGTGTTGTTACGTCCATTCCCTTTGAGAGTCTGCCTGCGGATAAAACGCCTATTCCTGTTGATACCGTTACTAAGCCCGATCTCTCGAAAAAGGAGCCGTCGCCGAATCACGTCGCCAAGGCTTTTGGGGATTTTCATCAGTATCCGACCTTCGTTCCGCCCCCGCCTGTTCCAAGTAGTCATGCGAATCATCCTACGGGGCCTCGTCCTCCGCCGCATGGGCATAATTATACGATGGCTGGGAGCGCGTCGGGGGATAAGAATGCTCGCTATCAACATTGGGGCCGGCCGGGGAGTTCCTCAGCGAACGGTGCTTTTGGCCACAATTCGTCGTCTACGCTCGATTCTTCGTCAAATTCTAGGACTTCCCTCGATCAAGCAAGCATCTATTCCTCTGTTTCGTCGAATACGCGAGGGTCGACGTATTTCCCCTCTGATGGCTCGTCGCGGACTCTTACGACCTCTACGTCCACCGATCGCAATCATCCACATGCCGGCTCGGGCCGTTTTGTGAATGCGCATGCTCCCTGGTTGTCATCCCAGCCGCCACCGCCGATACCCGTGTCGCCGGAAAAGTATCTTGCTCGGCCAAAGGATGATCGTGTCGTGGATCAGCTCTTTCTTGACTTGATGCATAAGCGAGGCTGGCAGCACCTTCCTGAGCAGGCAAAGAGACAGATGGTGTCGTATCCGGCTAGCAAGAAGTGGACTCTTGTGCATCAAGATAGGTTGACTGAGTTGCAAGGAGAACAGAGGAGACGGCAGAATGCTAGGCAGACGCACGGACACGATGCGCCGTCTGGGCTTCTTGAACGAGCAGATGAGGAAGGGAGCCCTGAGTGGTATGTTAAAAAGGTGTTGGATGATACTTTGACCTCGAAACAGCTTGCGAGTTTGAGCGTTAGTCTGCGGACCCAGCCTATCAGGTAAGTCCTACCCTTGTTTCTTTTTTTATGCCGAAAAATGTTTGCTAATACTCTTGCAGCTGGGTGAAAGCGTTCGTCGAATCTCAAGGTCAGGTTGCCTTGACAAATGTCCTCTCGAAGATCAACCGTAGGAAGGCTTCGGGGCCTGTTCCAGCTCCACTGTCTGGCGACAAAGACCTGGATCGTGAATATGACATTGTCAAGTGCCTTAAAGCCCTGATGAACAACAAGTATGGCGCCGACGATGCTCTAGCGCATCAACAAGTCATTATAGCGCTCGTGTGTTCTCTGCTATCGCCTCGCTTGAATACGAGGAAGCTTGTCAGCGAGGTTCTGACCTTCCTCTGTCATTGGGCCGACGGCCAAGGTCACTTGAAGGTCCTCCAAGCGATGGATCATGTCAAGAACCAGCAGAGCGAGACCGGTCGTTTCGATGCGTGGATGCGTATTGTCGAGGTGACCATCGATGGCCGTGGGAAAATGGGGAGCTTGGTTGGCGCCAGCGAGGAATACCGCAGTGGAGGAATTGGCATGGAGAACCTCCTTATGGAATACGCAGTTTCCACGCTCTTCCTTATCAACATGCTTGTCGATGCGCCCAGGAATGACTTGCAGCTTCGGTGTCACATCCGTGCCCAGTTCATCTCCTGTGGCATCAAGCGCCTCTTACAAAAGATGGAAGGGTTCCAGTATGAGTACATCGACAAGCAAGTCGAGCGGTTCAGGGAAAATGAGGCAATTGATTACGAGGACCTGCTTCAGCGGGAGAATAGCAGTATGAAGGACAGTATCGAGGGGGAGGTCAAGGATATGAGTGATCCTTCGCATATTACTGAAGCGATTCTGTCCAGGATCCAGGGAAGCAGGGCGTACGACTACTTCCTTTCCGCCATGCAGCACATGCTCTTGATTCGGGAGAATGCTGGGGAAGATGGGCTACGGATGTTTCAACTCGTGGATGCCATGCTTAGTTACGTTGCCATGGATAGGAGGCTTCCGGACCTGGATCTCCGACAAGGATTGACGTTCACCGTCCAGAGTCTATTAGACAAGCTGCATACGGATGCAGAGGCAAGACAAGTGTACGAAGAGTCTGTGGAAGCTCGTCAAATCGCGGAGGCAGCGATTGCCGAACGCGATGAGATGAAAGCTCAGGTGGAGTTAGGTGCGGATGGTTTGGTGAAGAAGCTGCAAAAACAGATAAACGAGCAAACGGACATCATAGAGCTCCAGTCACGACAGAATGAGACGCTCAGAGCGGAAGTGGCTGATGTTCAGAGACTTCGCGCGCAAGAGCTGCAGCGCAACGAACTGGAGACTCGTGAGCTCTACCTCATGCTTCGGGATGCCCAAGACATCGCCGCATCGAACGCCAAGAAGAATAACCTTGCGGAAACGGATCCGTCACAGATGGGTGGCATTCTTAATCGTGAGAAACTCCTGGGACGATTGGAGAGGCAGCTCGAAAGGACAAAGACGCAGTTCAAACTCGAAGGAAAGGTCTGGGGACAACATGGGCCGTCGGACCGACTGCGCGAGCTCCGGGAGCAGATGGATGGAGATGGGGAGGTCAACGAGTCCTCCTTCGAGGAGCAAGCTCGTTTTAATTTGGATGCCAGTGCTCTTGGCTCGACTGTCAAGCGGCAGAGGAGTCACGTTCCTCGTGCGACTCAGAATGGGATTCCTGCCGAAGAGGAAGACGACGCTGACTTCATATACGAGACGCCGCGGCTTGTGGAATTACATAGGCCTAAGATGAATGCTGCGCAAGCAGGGGTACTAGGAGAAATCACATCCAAGGTTCCGAGATTTGGTGCTGATGAAGCGGTAGCTCTCGAAGGCACGATGGAATTGCCGACGGGACCGCTTGCGGAACCGCTTGCGGGAGCTAAAGAAGACAAGCCAGTCGAAGATCAAGCCGAAGTCAACAAAGGTCAGCAAGGTGCTGCACCAACACCTCCTCCTCCGCCGCCACCGCCAGTTCCGGGTCTTCCAGCAGGCGCAGTGCCTCCTCCGCCGCCCCCTCCTCCTCCTCCACCTGGAGGTTCTGCAGGACCTCCTCCGCCTCCGCCTCCGCCACCACCTCCTGGTCCACCTGGATCCGCTCCGGGAGTCCCCCCACCTCCWCCYCCGCCTCCCGGGACACCRGCAGTYCCTCCMCCTCCKCCCCCKCCTCCTGGAAYRCCGGSARTKCCTCCYCCTCCGCCYCCYCCTCCTGGAATGCCGGGAATGCCTCCTCCTCCGCCTCCCCCTCCTGGAACTGCTCTACCAGGGAGCTGGCGTGCGAACTACCTGGCTTCGCAAGGTGTTTCTTCTGGGTCATCATATAATATGCCGTCAATCCGTCCTAAGAAGAGGCTTAAGGCACTTCACTGGGAGAAAGTGGATACTCCTCAGGTGACCGTATGGGCATCTCATCCACAGACTCCAGAGGCGAAGGAAGAGAAGTACTCAGAGTTGGCCAAGAAAGGTGTGTTGGAGGAGGTTGAACGGCTGTTCATGGCCAAGGATGCGAAGATTTTCGGGCGGACTGCGGCCGCGAAGCAACGCAAGGACAAGAAACAGATCATCGGCAATGAGCTGTCAAAGACTTTCCAAATTGCCATGGCCAAGTACTCTCAGGTTCCTGTGGAGGAAGTCGTGCGCATGATTATTCACTGCGATCCTGAGATTCTGGATAACATGGTTGTCATGGAGTTTCTGCAGAAGGATGACCTATGCACGGTTCCTGAGAACGTTTCTAAGCAGATGGCGCCGTATAGCAAGGATTGGACTGGTCCCGATGCAGCCAACACGGCTCGAGAACAAGATCCGAACGATCTCACTCGCGAGGATCAGATCTATCTCTACACTGCCTTTGAGTTAAATCATTACTGGAAGGCAAGGATGCGTGCGCTTGCTTTGACTCGTTCCTACGAACCGGATTACGAGCACATTTCCGGGAAACTACAACAGGTTGTGAAGGTCAGCGAGTCTCTCAGGGATTCTGTGTCTTTCATGAATGTCCTCGGCCTGATCTTGGATATTGGTAACTTTATGAATGATGCCAACAAGCAAGCTCACGGATTCAAACTGGGTTCACTGGCCCGATTGGGTATGGTCAAGGACGACAAGAATGAGACGACGTTTGCGGATCTCGTCGAGCGTATTGTTCGTAACCAGTATCCGGAGTGGCAGAGTTTCACGGAAGAGATCAGTGGAGTCGTCACCGTTCAGAAACTCAGTATTGATCAGCTTCGCAACGATGCTAGGAAGTACATCGACAATATCCGGAATATTCAGTCGAGTTTGGATGCGGGCAACCTGAGCGACCCGAAGAAATTCCACCCGCAAGACCGTGTGAGCCAGGTCGTTCAACGGAGCATGAAGGATGCGAGACGGAAAGCTGAGCAGATGAAGCTGTACTTGGATGAAATGATTAAGACGTACGACGATATCATTACTTTCTACGGTGAAGACAATTCGGATGAAAGCTGCCGACGCGATTTCTTCAATAAGTTAGCATCATTCCTGCAGGAATGGAAGGTATGTGTTGAATTTCCTTACCACACTTGTAACGTTTATGGAGAGTTTGCTGACGTTAATGTAATTGCAGAAATCGAGGGAAAAGAACATGGCTCTGGAGGAAGCGAGAAGACGCATGGATGCGTCGTTGGCCCGCAAACGTGCCATTGCAAATACAGCTCCACAGCCTGCGAACGGACCTAGTCCGGGCGGAGAATTGCCGACCTCGAGTGGTGCTATGGACTCTCTACTAGAGAAATTGCGTGCAGCAGCTCCTCAGGCGAGAGGTCAGCGTGATCGTCGTCGTCGTGCGCGGTTGAAGGAGAAGCATCAGGTCCGTGTTGCTTCAGGTCAGAAGTTGCCAGACGCGCCGTTTGTCGAGAATCCGGAGAATGGAGAAGATGGCGACGAGACCAAGGATGGCGAGCCTGCGGAGACGGATTCACTGAATGCTCAGACTGGAGATTCGGAAGCAAATGCCGCCAGCAAAGAACCCCAAGCGTCCGAAGGCGAAGACATAGCGGATCGTGCCGCCAGCATGTTGAAGGGTCTGAGGAATAGCACAGAAGACGATGACCGCGCAAGAAGAAGAAGAGAAAGTGCCGACGAAGAACGGCGAAACCGCAGACTAAGAAGACGCAACGGGGCAGGCAGCGGAAGCAAAGACATTCGAACATCCGTGAAGTCCTCCGGTGGGGAGCCCATGTCACCTACAACGCAAGCCGAGTCAACCGAACCGGAGGAACCTTCTGCGTCTAGCCCGCACGCCGAGGACGATAATTCATCGCGAGCACCGTCGATGCCGTCTATCATTGTGTCGCCGACTGCAGACCAACATGATTCGAATCGCGAGTCCGCTGACGCCGACGGATCTCCTCCACAGAAGCCAGTTGAGCCGTCCGAATAATCCTCTTACTACACTGCCGATTTTCTTCTTCTTACTATGATACAGCACCATAATGTTTGTTCTGATAGACTACCTGTTGATAGTCTATGGCACCGAGTGTACAGTATTTCTTTTGTTTTCTTGCCCGTCATGGTCCATACCCCCAGTTCTTTTTCTTTTTTCTTTTTATTCTTTTTTAGCCAGCACGGTGGAATTCTCCTTTTTTTTGTACCAAGAAGCTATTCTGTTTGGGCTTTCGTTGAAATTTTCGTTAATCTTTATTGTATATTTCTCATCTGCTTGGTGTCCTGGTCGTCGGCTTCGACTCGTTTTTCGTTATTTTCTTCTCTCTTCAAGCACTTATCCATCCGCCAACCACCTTGCTACCTTCACTGCACATAGTTCTGCATTCTTCAGTGTCGACTGATCGCCATGCCGCTGTTGTCTATTGATTTTATCGCGTTATGAGTTGGCTGCAATCTGGTTTCGTTGGCGTGTGTTCTGGCGTCCTCGGAGCGCAGGCGTGATGAGGCGACGCATTTGCATGTCCTGGATCTCTGGAGCGCTTTTTCGGTTATGAATAATACGTGCTCTGTGTATGAGTTTCTTTCAATTGACTGTCTATTGACTACGAACTTGTCTATTCCACCGATCAATGTCGACGGCGCCAACGTAGATTCTATGTAGGTCATGTGCTTCGGGTGCCAACTGGCTTGCTATATCAAATCTCGGCATCCAACGATGAACCAACCAACTTCTGCTCGCTCCATCAACCTTGGCTGGATCTGCTTCGGATTGACTCATTGAAGTCGCGGCTGTTTTGCGCATGAGGCGATTTTTCCAGCTGGCTCTGCGCTGGGATGCTCCCTTTCGCGTTTCGTCTGCAGGATTCCTGCATGCGGCCTCCCATAACCGACATCATGCTCTCCCCTCTGCTTCATCGCTGCTCGGACAGCGATGTTTTACTACATCAAGGGTTGCTAGGTCAGCGTTAGACGGCGACTCTACGATCTACGCTCTCTCAACAGCTCCCGGCAGGGCTGCAATTGCCGTCGTCCGAGTATCTGGTCCTGCCTGCGTGCAGGTAAGTCGAGCATCAAGTCAATATATTCATCGAGTCTGAGCACATCAACCAACCCCATACCTACAGATCTACAAAGCCCTTTGTCCCGAGACACCACTCCCGAAGCCGCGCGTTGCTGCGCTCCGAGCACTCTACGACCCAACCCAGTCCCCATCCCCCGATTCCTTGGTGGACGCCGGCGCACTCGTGTTGTTCTTCCCGGCGCCGAAAACGGTAACGGGGGAGGATGTGCTAGAACTGCATCTTCATGGCGGGCCGGCGATTGTTAAGTCGGTTCTTGGGGCTATTGCGCAGGTGGGGAAACAGGGGGTGTTAACTTCGGCGAATGCGGCTGCGGCTGGGTCTGCGTCTACATCCCCAATCCGCTACGCAGAACCGGGCGAATTCACCCGCCGCGCATTCATGAACGACCGCCTCGACCTCCCCCAAATCGAAGCATTAGGACAAACCCTCTCCGCCGACACGGAACAACAACGACGACTCGCCGTACGAGGCAGTTCAACCACCGCCCTCTCAGACCGCTACGAAGATTGGCGGCGGATGCTCCTCTACGCGCGCGGGGAGATGGAAGCACTAATCGACTTCTCGGAGGACCAACACTTCGACGAATCCTCCGACGAGCTGGTCGGTTCCGTGGCGATGCAGGTGCGCGCGCTGCGACGGCAGGTGCATGCGCATATCCGGAATGCGTCGCGCGGGGAGTTGATGAGGAATGGGATACGGGTTGCGTTGTTGGGGAGGCCGAATGCGGGGAAGAGCTCGTTGCTGAATTTGGTGGTTGGGAAGGAGGCGGCGATTGTTAGTACGGAGGCGGGGACGACGAGGGATATTGTGGATGTTGGGGTGGATCTTGGGGGGTGGTTTTGTAGGTTTGGTGATATGGCGGGGATTCGGGGGGAGGCGTCTGGAGGAAAAGGGGAGGGGGAGGAAGAGGTGAGTGTTGTTGTTGGGGCTGTTGAGAAGGAGGGGATTCGACGGGCTAAGGCGAGGGCGTTGGAGTCGGATGTTGTGCTTGTTATTCTTTCGATTGAGAGGGGTGATGGTGGCGGTGACGGTGATGGCGGTTGGACGTTGTCGGTGGAGAGGGAGGTTCTTGATGCGACGCGGGATTGCATCGAGGCTGGGAAGTGCGTTCTTGTGGCGGTTAATAAGTGTGACCGGTTGGATTCCGCGCGAGGTCGACCGTCCCAGTCTCCGAATGCGTTAACGGCGACCGTACGTGCGATGCTCCCAACCATCCCCGAAGACCGCGTGTTTGCGATCTCCTGCCGCGAGGCGCAGGAAGGGATATCACCAGACCCAGACCATGACCGGGATGATCCCGGTAATATCCAAGGCCTACTACGAGGGTTCATATCTACATTCGAACAGATGTCATCCCCGATAGGGATCGAAGGAGAAGATGGGGATGGAGATGGAGATGGAGAAAGCGGACAATTCGATTCAAATTACTGGGAAGATTCCCTCGGCGTTACACACCGGCAAAGTTCTAATCTACAGCGTTGTCTTGATCATCTCGATGAGTTCCTGGAGCAGGCTGCCCCTTCCCCTGCTCCTCCTGCTGCTGCTGTTCCTCGTCAGCCAGAGAGAGACGGTTCCTTTGAAGTCCCGCATGGTGATACTGCCGCCGCCATTGATGGCGTTGAATCGGAAGTCGATATCGTCACGGCTGCGGAGCATCTGCGGTTTGCTGCGGATGCTCTTGCGATGATTACCGGACGGGGGGAGAGTGGTGATGTTGAGGATGTTTTGGGTGTTATTTTTGAAAAGTATGGTTTCTTTCTTTTCTTTTCTTATTTCCTTCCTCTTTTTCCTTGATGTTGATCGAGTGTTGTCGGTGATTTTTGTGTTCTTTGTTGACTAACGATGTCGTGTTGCGGTGCTCAACAGGTTCTGCGTTGGTAAATAGGCTGGATATGTTTGACGAACTCGAGTCGAGCTTGCTTGTCAATGCCAGATTATCGACCAACTGGCAGTCAGTTGCTTTGATGCCGTCGAGGGCTTTACCTGTTCTACTTTCTGTCGGCGTTGGTGCCGTTGTACCCACCGCGGCCCATGGTGATGAGTTCGACTGCGTTGATGAATAGGGTGTATTCGATGAACTCGAATCGAGGCTTGATCCTCGATATCTATGTCGACTGACCGACTGACAGCCAAATTGATATCAATTTTTAAGGGCTTTTCTGTTCTTCTTTCCGCCGTCGTCGTTGGTGTTGTTATAGCCGCCACGACCCATTGTGGTGGGAGGGCAGTGAAGGTATCTATATATCCCGCTCGACGAGAGAGGGGGCTATCCGATAGGATTGTCTTGGGTGTTGGTGTTCCCCTTCTTGCTGAGGGACTTTGGCGCTGTGTGTATACTTGCACGGCGAACTGGACTTCCCAGTGGTTTGATATGGTATAAGGGTTGACGGATGTCTCAATTGACGTTGATATCGATGTCGGTATGGAAACGACAGCGATGAAGAAACAATACGTCCGTGATGAGATAGAGCAGATGCTTGAGAGGGAGATCAACTTTGGATGTTTGTTTGAAACGATCAAAGAATATTCTTTCCTCTCCCCGGATCCCTGGGAACCATTTTATATCTCTTGATGACTTCCAGAATCCTCTCTTCGGAAAGCCCTCTCCTCCAGTCGGAAAGAGTATGAAGCACTCGCATACATACCGTACAAATTTCCGCGCCCGCGCCGTCATCGAATCCCGCCCAGACGTCAATGACAGGACAGGACAGGACAGGACAGACGACATAGACTCATTTGACGTCCGCGCAGCCTCACTCCACTTCACACCACTTCCAACAATTGATTGGGTCTCTGAGTCGTTTCCTGATTGTTATTATTATTATTTTCATCATCGTTGGCACTGTCATTGTCATTGCCATTTCCAACGTTTCTTTCTGGCTGGACCCTGACCCTGCCTGGGCAGCCTGGCCCGGTGGGCGCAATTGACCGCGAATCGCAAATTTTTTTCTGGACATTTGACGTGACTTGACTTGACCGGGCGTACATGTAGAGTTGAGCTTTGAGGCTCAGTAACATAGACATCAATGTACATGTACTTAGTGGATAGCCTGAGGCTTATGTAGTATGTACATATATATGAAGTCAAATCGATTCGCCCTGATTAGTCGTTCAAGTACGTCTTGCATACATATGTATGTCGTCGGGCGGGTATGTTACCAGCGAGACGGCACTGCACGGGAAAGTATGTCGTGTGGGCTGCGTTTGGCACAATCGATTGGACATGTCGATCTAATTTTGTGCAGTACATGTACATACAGTACGTACGCCGACGTATGTTGGGTTGGCTAGTATGATAGTAATGAGAATACCTGGCGAGCAAAATCACTGGCTGGAGCTGAACTTTGGAGGTCTAATGCTGGTTCTATGTAGGGCTTGTCAGGCTGACTGAAGTTCAATGTTGGGTTGGATTAACTTGGATACATAAATGTATTGATATAGGTATCTGTCAACTGCACGATATGACTCAGTTTGAAGATGCAGTTGCGGCTGAGATGCAGATTACGGGTCAACTGATGTCATGTTCTTATTTTTTGTTATTTTTAGTGAATTGTAGGCTATAATTAATGAATGCTTCATAGAGTATGTACAATGTAGATGTAGAGTATGTAGGTACATGTACATGTACATGTACGTAGAGGGCGAAGAGTTGCCCGGCGGGTGAGATTCCAACGCTTACATGTAGACATTAGTGACATTTGGTTGGAAGTAACATGAAATGGAGCACTCAATTGGAAAAAGGAATGTCAGAACACCAGAGGGACCAGACAAGAAGACTCATCGCTCGCTTGAAGATGACATCCATCCAGGAATTGAGTCATTGACATTTGTCCGTAAGGCTTAAGCCCTCATACACATGCACATCAGAATGCGAGTGGTCGATCATCTGCAAACTGCGTCCTACTGACGTGCAGAAGATCTTGTCAGTACGGATGACATAACAGTACGGAGTACAGTGCAACATATTCCGGTTGGATTTGACCTGTTGGTTCGCGCAAGCCGTCGGTGAGAGGAGAGTTCCTGAGCGTTACGGTGCGGAAGGTCCAGCGTAGATGGATCATATCATACTCATAGTACCGATTGACATGCGGTAAGATAGGTATGCACAGGAAGTTTAGTTGAGGAGAGATATATCCGTGCAGTCTGTCGGGTTTAATCTTTGCATTGGAGTCTCCGCGGCGAGTCCCGCCGCTATCGTGGTTCATGATGAGCATGAAGCCTTTTCGTCTAATTGCATAGGGGAGAGAAGTGCAAAGAGAACCCGAGTTTGAGTTGGTATGGAGTTTTCTTCGCTCGCTCGCTCTGAGTCGCTCGCTGACAATCCCCAGATACATAATGACGCTCGACTCGGAGCCGAGGCTGGCCTTGTTGAATGACTTGCGATATCATCGACCGTTAGGGCCGAAGACGGTTGGCTGTACGGAGTAGTCGACATGGTAAACGTTTACCGTTGCTTGTGTCGGTGTCAGTTGGTGTCAATTGTCGCCGTCGGAACGAGTCTAGGTTCGCATGTTTTCTTTCCGTGCCCTGTTCCCGTTCGTTGTTCCTTGACGACTGTGTTTGATTCAATGGCAAAAGAACTGATCAGTGAGGATATCCCGCTGATGTCTCCGAATTGTTAGCATCGTCGACTGGGATGTGGGAGCGGAACAGTTGCACGGGTCCTGGATTAGACTATCGGTGACCCCTGGTGCTCGAAGTCTGTACCGTGAGCTGCTAGTTTGTCCATCAGGTACCGGTACAGTTGTGATCAATCGGCTGGAATTTATGTGTAGGCTCGAGGGACGCCGGTGTTGTTCCTGCTCATCCTCCTGAATCTGATGTCATCGGCTCCATTCATTTCATTCTTCTTTTTTCTGATGGCAACTAGGCGGGTTAACCAACATTCTGAAGCCTATCCACATTGCCCAAAAGCAATCGAAAGCTCCGTATTCCAGTGATGGAGGTGATGCAGCGCCGGTTAAAATTATCCTCGAAGCCAGGATCAGGTGTCGAACGCAATAATATGTACCATGACGCTCAAGCCTCAGCGGCATTTAACTTATCAATCCGTCCATCATGACCAAATGTCAGACAGTCTAAGGGAGATCCAGCGCTGTCTACCTCCATGGATGATCGTACAATTTCGAGATTCGGATTCCTTCTGCGCCGCGATGTGGATAGGCCTCAATATGCTGATCAACTCGCCTATACCTATGGTTGCCGCCGGAAGAACGATGAAAAGTGAATGGAGCTGATAAGCTCAATTCAATCGTCCGCGAAAAACCTGGATGGTGATGCCTTCGTGTCGGTTGCCAGTTCTATTTTTGCTTCTTGAGACTGCTTGTTGACGTTTGACCTAAAGGAGCCTACTTCGTGAGTGGGTCACCCTAATTTTAGCCCTAGCTCTATCGTAGGCCCTAGGCCCTAAATAAGGCCCTGGGGCTCAAACCTAGCTTGGCGTTATGATAAGTTAGGCTATGATAGCCTATCATACCTATTTCTGACCGCGTGCCGTCGACTCTTCTTCCTCAGATTCGATTGTGTCAATGTTTATTTATTTACGTCGCACATGTACATACATTATTACTACTAATAATTAAATTGATAATCGACTCAAGGGTCGCGCTTTTCCTCTTCCTTGTCTGTTCCGCTGACCTCCTGGCTTTTATCGCAACATGACTACTTTCACTCCCGAGTTGGCTACCGGAATGGCCTTTCCCAGTATGGAGGAAGCCCGCCGCGTCATTGAGCGGGTTGCTGTGGATAAACACCTTTCATATTTCGCGAAGAAATGCGACAAGTCACGCTCCGATTTCCGTTGCCTACTTAATCGCAACAGCAATTCGACGGTGCCAGCCTGTCCATTTCGTATCTATGTGTCGCGAAGTAGCGATTCTGCGTGCGTGGTCAGAGAGGTTACTGAGCATACTTGTCCCGCCATCACGCATGATCAGTTTAAAGGGCAAAATCGTCAGCGGTACTTGCAACCCCGATTGCAGGCATTGGTTGCCAATGACAGAACGATAAGACCGCGTACGCTGGCAAATATTGAACGGAATCAGTTCGGAAACGATGTGAACTACAAGTCTCTCGCGAAGGCAAGGCACGGGATCCTCGCGTCGACGGGGGATGGTTGCGCAGGCAATCAAGTGAGGAAAATAAGGCCCTTTCTAGATGCAGTCTCCGACTCAGCGTATGTCGATTTTGCGCGGGAATTAACTGAGAGCCCACATTTCGAACGGGCATTTGTCTTCCCACGAGCATGCGTCACAGCCTTCGTCAACTCTTCCAGATTGCTGTCTTTCGATGCTTGTAATTTCAAGGGCCGGATCCCGGGACATGCTTTGGGGGCCTCGTTTTTAGACGCTAACAACCATGTTGTCACGATGGCGTGGGGTGTCAGTGCGGTGAGCGAGTGCAAGGAGGTTTGGCGACTGTTCTTCGACTTTTTGCGCCAATCTATAATTGCAGAGTGCGGCCTGGATCCTGGAGACCTGGCGGCTTTCGCGGGCCGGGGTAAAGGCCTCGTTCCGGCGATGGACAGTGTGTGGGGGAAGATGATTGAGGAAAGGCGGCTAGACCACATGGGTTTTCTCTATGATATCTGGCGGGATACGATGACGGCATTCTACGAGCGATCTCACGCCCCAAGCGCCCACCCACGCTTCACAGACCACTGTTACGGCAAATTCGCAGTGGAGATGGAGAGATCGAGGGACTACGTGGTGTATCCTGCTTCGGATGAGGAGGCCATCGTGGACTACGCGAACGTGGCTGGTCGAGCTTCGTATTTAGTGAACATTCCCGGCCATATTTGCTCATCACGGTGTTCCCTCTGGCAAGATCTTTGTATCCCATGCCGTCATGTGATTGCTTTTTTACGCCGGAGAGGAATTGACCCTGAGTCCCACATTGCCAGCTGCTTCACTCTGGAGATGTACCGACAGGCGTACTCGGGACGTTTGAAGGCGGTTGTTCTAAGTCAGCTGGACCCGGACGATACACTGCCGCCCCGGCAACAAACGCAACCTGACGAAGGGAGCTCTGGTCAGCCAGGTAAGCGGAAAAGGGGCGTAAGAAAGTCTTGGGCCATTGAGCAGCGGCAGGAGGAAAGGAGGGCGCTGCTTCGAGCGATTGCGGAGGAAAATGAGTTGGAAAGGGGGACATATCTCGAGAATAGTATTCTCCAAGGATAGTTAGGACTGTTGGCTGTGTAGATGTCTATATATGGCACCATCAAGCCGTAGGTAAGTAAATCTGTATCGTTTGAAATCCCCAGCCGGCAGTATACCTCGCTCACCCGCGATTATGCCATTTTGCCCGAGTAAACTAACCACTCTGGTTGGCTTTTTCAGATCCGCATAAATTACCTTAGGGTTAGGGCTACATTGAGACACGCGGCGCCACTTAACTCTCCAACCTCCCCAAGAAGGTCCGACGATACGGTTATGACGATATCGTCATGCTGAAATGGATTGTGGTGGACAGACAGGCTCAATTGAAGCACCGGTTTTCAAGGATGTTCCAAGATTCTCCCGGAGTGAGCCTGCCTTTTGAGTCCCGATCTACCATTCGTCGGCACCTCTTCAATGATTTCAGTCGGCAACGAGAGGAGCTAAGGGATTGTTTTCACCATGATTGCATCTCCGTTTCCCTGTCAATTGACGTCTGGACAAGCGCCAACTACAACCCGGTGCTAGGTATGGTCGATCACGGATCGACGAAAATTTTCAGTAAGCGCAAACATATGTTTCTGGCTGCGAAACTCCAGGTGCCGGGAGTGAGTATCGGAATTCAAAGAGCTTCAAGGGCACAGTGGCGACACCTTGCTGCTGCTGCTGCTGCTGCTGTTCTGGAAATCGTGCCTGGGCTGAGTGTTGGTAAAAAGCCCTGGTGATAACACCAGCAACGACGAGGTTATGGTCGACGTCCTACACGAAACCCTTAATTAGAGAACATCCGACCTTTACGCCACCACGAAGTCCTTGAAGCTCTTTGAAATCCAATTCTAATCCCCGGTACCTGGAAATTCCCAACCAGATAGTGAACAGCAAATTATTTCGAGAGACATAGTTTGCGCTCACTAAAACCTTCATCGATTCAATGACTGACCATGCCCAGCATCGGGATGTGGTTAGTAACTTAGCGCTTAAGTTGTCCAGACTCCAGACGTCAGTAATCGACAGGGTAATGGAGGCGCAATCATCGTGAAAATAATCTCTTAACTCCTCCCGTTGCTGGACAGTCCACGATATTAGGTATTATCGTCGATCCGTATTGTCAAACCCAAACCTCAACGGCCTTGACCGTCTAGCATTACCGTCGACGGTATCGTCTAGCCAAACCGTCAATTTGGCTACTCGTGAAAAGCTCTATCGTTTCTCAGGCCTTGCAGTGCAGCAGTGAATTGGGGGAAACTGGGTTCAGTTGGTTAAGGCATGGTCAGAAATCTCCCTTCGACGAAACGGAGAGAGGTGAATGGAAAATGGAAGGAAAGATGGAGACGGAAAAACATTTTTTTTCCCTTAGGTAACCTCTCGGGCCGATAATAGTTATCGAAATTTCCCAACCTTCCCGTTTAACCAGCTTGAGGTCACTTTTTTTCTAGATCCCAGGGCCCGCATACCAAGATTGGCAGCGCAACCACGCCTCAACAGTTTGACGTTCACAATGCAAATCTTCCTGAACTCCCCAGAAGATTACCACGACTGGAATCTCTATATCAGCACATTACTCCCCGCTGTCGAATGGAGGTTCTACAGCCCTAACACCGATGACACCTATTCCGCTCCAAGAAAACCCCAACCAAGCGACGTCAACCCTGCCGCAGTCAACTTTGTGGACCTGAGTGAAGACGATCGAACTGCCTCCATGCAACTTCGTCAAATATACCGATTCGATCAGAAGAGATACATGTCCCGGATGGACGATGAAACCAGGTTGTGTTCTTCAATTCTGTCTTCGGTGCGCCCTGGCCTTAGGCCTCTAAACGTTAAAATGACGTATAACCCAAACAGAGTGAGGGAACTGCTTACTGGCATCAGGGATACTTGTGAGCCGTTGCAGGGGCGGATAGAAAGACAACGAGCAAGTTTCTGAACATCTATCGAGACCTATTGTGCTTCACTGGTTGGCCTAGCGTAGGACCGCAAGGAGTGGTCTGAAGAATTCGGGATCGCGTTCCAGAAGTGGCACGCCGTCAACATAAAGAGGCCGAATTTACCTCTGACAATTTGGAGTTTTTCATTGTAATTCCAGGTGCTTGGATGGTTTGCAACTGTTCAGTACGTATTGATTAGTCACGAAGATATTAGTTACATTAGGTAGCATCATAATGCATTAGGTATAAGCAGGCAACACATGAATGGCTTCAGAGGCCAATTCCCGAATAAACGAGGCCACCTCTGGACCAGTTTATGTAGTAGAGAAGTATGTATGTATACCAGTATGAAACTGGGACCCGGGTACCATTGCCAAGCGGTAATAGTCAAAATGGTCACGTACCGACTGTTATTTTCTCGCTCCTTGACTGCTCTCCTGATTCTAATTAAATCTAAACCGATCGCAGACGGCGGGCCGGAATAACAAATTGCTTGCGGAGAAACCAGCATTCTGAGAATCTTAGGGCTAGGGCTAGGGTTATTCGAGAGCCTTTCTTCCGTGACCCTGCAGGACCATCCACTGATCAATGGCGTCAAAACCGATATGCTCTCTTTGGATATATGTATGATTCATCTCGGTTAGAAGATGAGGACGGCGTTGGTGTACATACATACAACAGTCTTTCGAGTCTCGATCGGAGGTTCCAGACGGGATTGCAGGTGGTGTATCATATCCAAGGGGTTTTCCTGTTGGGATCATTGGGGTCCCTTTTGGCATGCAACGGGAGGAATAACTGCAACTGTGAGTAGGGCAAAATCCACTTTCACATAAATTGAAATATACATTGCTTTTGAACTCCATATGTACTGTACAGTGCTGCTTCGCAAGCAAGCTCGCATCGTTCTGTCAAATCGCAAACCAGGAAGCTAGAAGAAAAAAACTCTGCCAATAAACGAGCAGTAGTAGCAAGTATGCAACTGTACAAGAATCTTGGGAAATTGCTGACGGGTATAATAGGTAGGTAATAATGAAAATGAAATTGTGCCCCCAATTAGCTCCGGAACCCCCAACTAGAACGATGTGTACAAACAAATCTGTTCTCATGCGCCGATCGCATTCTTAACCCACTTCTCCAGGCCACCCTTGGCAATGATTTCTTGTACGTTTGGTGGAAGTTCGCCGACCTTGTGGGTCCATTTGGGCCCGTTTTCTCCTTCCTTGACCTCGATGCGGCTCCGTCGAACGTCCCAGGTCAAGGTCCAGCCAGTTCGGCGAGTTGGCGTCTTTTCTCCCGGTGCTGCGCCGAACGTTTCACGCAGACGGCTTACCAAGCGGGGAATTTCTAGGCCCATCAGGGCATTGTTGATGCTGTTTCTGGAGAAGATGTTCCCAAAGCTTCCTGTGACAACCAGGGGGATCTTCTTCGCAAGGAGAGCCGTGGCGGCTTGCTCTCTTGAGCTTCCGCAGCCGAAGTTGTACCCAGAAACCAAGATGTCTCCCTCCTTGGCGAGCGTGGAGAAGGCTGGGTCGTAGTTTGACATACATACTTGGGCCATCGTTTCAACGGGAACGTTGTCCTGGTACGTGTATTTTCCAGGATAGATGCCGTCCGTGTTGATATTGTCCGCATCGCAGAACACAATCTCACCTGACACGCTCTCCGGGAATCCAGGATAGACTTCCGTAAGAGCCTCGTCGGATTCCTCTGCGGCAGGAGCTTGCTCAGGGCCCATCTTGGTTTCAGCATCGGTAATCGCGGTATCCAGTTGGCCGATCATCTTCTCGAGAGCTTCCTCCGTGGTGAGCATTCGCTCTTCTTCCCGGACACCATCGCCCTCGCCGCGGATTACTCCAGACCAGTTCTCGGGCGTCTGGTACCAACCAGGCCCGCTAAGTTTTCCGTTTAAGGCGCTAGCTGCTACCACTTCAGGGCTTCCTAGGTACGCCTTCGCATCGGTGCTGCCCATACGACCCTTGAAGTTACGGTTGGAAGCACTGATACCAACCTCGCCAGGTTCAAGCAGACCCGTGCCTAATCCAATGCAAGGACCGCAACCCGCTGGCAGAACCGTAGCACCAGCTTCCACCAGGACTTGCCAATCGCCCGCTTCCTCAGCAGCAATCTGCTCAGGGAGAGAAGCAGCTGCGATGTAGAACTTCACTCCTTCCGAGATTTTAGGGACTTTGCCGCTGCCAGACTTCTCTGCGGCCTCCCTGAAGACCTTAGCCGCCGCAGCAATGTCAGAAGCTCTAGAGTTTGTACAAGAGACGAGGTAAGCTTTGTCGACTTTGATATCCGCAGCCTCAAGGTCCTTGAGAGGAGTGGCTACCTTGACCGAGTTGGGACCAGAGACATATGGCGAAAGAGTCGACAAATCCAGGAAAAGTTCTTTGGAATATTTGGCGCCCTTGTCAGCCGACAATGGGTTCTCGAAGAGGTTCTCCAAAGCAGGATGTGTGAAACGCTGCGAAGCCAAGGTCTTGAAAGCTTCACTAGAGTGCTTCGTGGCGGACGTCGTAGCCTTTTCTCTTAACCAGTTCTTCAGCACATTGTCAATTGGGAAGAGACCCGAAAGAGCTCCCCATTCGGTGGTCATGTTGGCGATAGTCAAACGATCATCCACAGGGATACTCCTCAGAGTTTCTTCCGAGCCGGTAAACTCAAGAGCATGGTTCAGAACCTCATCCTTAGCGAAGAGACCACAGAGAGCAACAATAACGTCTTTTCCAGTCACGCCAGGTGGCAGGGTGCCAGTCAGAGTGATTTTCGCGACAGGCGGAATTTGCCACCATGTCTTACCCGTTGCCCAGATACTGGCTCCATCTGTTCTGACAATCGGCGTACCTAAGCATCCAACACCGCCGTACATATTGCTGTGGCTGTCGGAGGCAACGGAAAGCGTACCGGGCCAAGCGTACCCTTCCTCGACCATGATCTGATGTCCAATGCCACGCCCAGCGGGGTAGAATTCAACGCCCTGCTGCTTGGCGAATTCCTCAATCTGCCTATACTTCTGCAGATTTTTGTCACTCTTGTTTTGCACATCGTGGTCCAGGGTCATCACAATCTGCTGAGGGTCATGCAATTTGGACGCGCCAATGGACATGAACTTCATCGCAACAGGCCATGAGTTGTCGTGGGTCATGCAGCGGTACGGCGAAATCGTAACATAGTCACCGGACTTGACGAACTTGTCCTTGGCCAAACCGACAGAGTACTTCTGGACAATCTTCTCGGTCAGGGTTTGCGGGACTGCCCTAGATGTCTGGAGCGACGAGTAGACAGCGGCTGAAGCGGGATCATTCAATTGAGCACTGAAGACTTCTTGGAAACGGTATGTTGACGAGGAGAATGCGCGATATTGAAGGGCGTTTGGCACCGAGCAGCGCAGGTGAGCCCAGCGCCTGCTGGAACTGCCGGGTTGCATTAATCGTGACTAGAGTCAACAGCATTAGTCTATGAACCTGCCGATATTCGTCCAGCACAGTACCAAAGGGGGATACTCACCGTCATCCTGCCAGCCGTTGGAGCATCGCAAAGAGAAAAAGAAAGCGAAGAAGTCCGAGAATAAATGGATGTCTCTTCCAATGTCTCTATTTTCCCTCGACGAATCAGATTGCTTGGAATTGATATTATGCAAACGTTGCAAACCTGCCAAGACCCGGGTTCTCTCCGGTATCGGAGCATCAGATATCCCACTTCATCCATGGACATCATCCTCAACATACACTCTCGTCTTGCTACGAAAAGACAGTCTCTACACTCGACTTCTTTGATTTTTATGCATTGCAAACCATTCCTCATTCTGTACTCTGTAGCTATCTCTGCACATAGCTCGAGCATACCGACATTTGAGAGCAAACCTGCTTGCTAGACTTCGGATATCTCCTCGTATGACAAAGTCGTCCAAGATTCAATCGTCTTGATAACAGCAACTATATATATTTAGACAATTTCTCTTTGATCCAGTTCCCAGAATTCTAATTCTATTTGCATCAATTCTCGTCTAAAGTCACTGCGCTGGTCGGGAAAATACAACGTACCGTACGTCCAGCAGGTAGCCTATTGCGAAGTCGGCGATACCAGTTGACTCACTCAACCACGAATTGAACATATTCTCCAACACAACACGAACGGACAAAAGCACCAAATAAGAAAAGAAGAACAAAACCAAAATGCCCAGCAGAGAAGAAGTCGCCTATTTTGGGGCCGGCCCAGCACCGCTCCCCACCCCCGTCGTCGAAGCCGGCGCAAAGGCTTTCGTGAACTACAACGACTGCGGTCTCGGACTCGGAGAGATTTCTCATCGATCGCCTGCAGCGAACAAGATTCTTGACGACGCCAAGTCCAATCTGACTACTCTCCTTGACATCCCCGAGAATTATGAGATTCTGTTTATGCAGGCTGGTGGAAGCGGGGAGTTCAGCGCTGTCGTGCAGAATCTTGTCGCCGTCTGGGTAGAACGGAGACGGAAGAGGGCTGAGGCGGAGATTCAACAGAGCAATCCGAATGCGGAGAAGGCGCAGATCGACGAATTGGTCTACCAGAGATTACAGAAGGAAGTCGGTGAAGAGTTGAAACTGGATTATCTCGTTACGGGGTCGTGGTCGTTGAAGGCTTCCCAGGAAGCGGCCAGATTGGTTGGAGCTAAGCATATCAATGTCGCTGTTGACGCGAGAAAGTCCAATGATGGCAAATTCGGCAAGATTCCAGGGGAAGAGTCTTGGTCGCTGACTCCATCCCGTCGTGAGGGAGGAAAAGGCTCAGCGTTTGTCTACTTCTGTGATAATGAGACCGTTGACGGTGTGGAGTTCCAGAACTTCCCCAAGTCTCTGGAACCAAAGGGTGGCGACGAGGAGGATGAGAGACTCGTCGTGGCAGATATGAGCTCCAACTTTCTCAGCAGGAAAGTCGACGTTAGCAAATACTCGGTCATCTTCGTAGGTAGACCCGTTGCTTGCAGTTCTTTCACAATGCTGAGAATATAATTACAGGGAGGCGCACAAAAGAACCTCGGTGTCAGCGGCATCACCATTGTCATCATTCGGAAATCCCTCCTACCACCGCAGACGGCCAGCCCTCCAGTGCCACTCCTCCATAGATTGAACATCGGCGGTCTGCCAGTACCAATCGTGCTCGACTACGCAACAGCAGCCAAGAACAACTCTCTATACAACACCCTCCCGATATTCAACCTCTGGATCGCCGGACAGGTCCTGGCTGACCTCGTCAACACGTACGGCGCGCAAAAGGTCAGCGGCCAGGAAGAGGTCGCAAATCGCAAGGCTTCTCTTATCTACGATGTCTTGGATAAGTATCAGCAGGTCTACAAGATCGTTCCTGACAAGAGCATCAGGAGCAGGATGAATATCTGCTTCCGCGTCCAGGGTGGTGATCCTGAGAAGGAGAAAGAGTTCTTGGGCGGTGCTGAGAAACGGCTGTTGCAAGGCCTGAAGGGGCATCGGAGCGTTGGTGGGATTCGGGTCAGCAATTACAATGCTGTTCCGGTGGGTGATGTGGAACGGTTGGTTAAGTATCTCGAGGACTACGCTACTGGGCAACAATAGATAGGGATTACAATCCTGAGGAGGATGGAAATATCATGATTGCTTTTACATACAGAGATGAAATGATACATGCAAACCAAGCACTTTTGGTGGACATCTGTCACAGCTTCCATACGGCCCAGTCTGTGAGATTCAAATCTTTAATGACCCCTTGTAGCGGACCCTGGAGTTCCATGCCTTGCGCCCAGATCTTCGGCCCTGCCATATAACTGACAAAGCCCGCTGGACCAGACACCAGAATCAACTTCCTGCTGCGAGGTGGCCTCGATGAACCTGCAGACCGGGCAAAATCCACAATAGCGTTCTTCCCAACGAAGGTGTTCTCTTCGTCAACAAAGTAGTCCACGGTGATCTGTCCTGGATACTGTGATTTCAAATTTTCAATCTCACGCACCATATAAGAGGGAGGTTCTTCTCCTCGACGGTCCGCTTGGGGAGGATGATCTGCTGCCTTTCTCGATTTCAGGAAACCAGGTAACCAGGATCTCGAAGTCGTGCCTGGCTTAGTATCATTATGTCCACCTATACAGTCCTCTCTTCTCCTATTTGCCCAGAGTATGTGTATCCTTGGCTGTTCGGCACCGTTGGTACGCCGGAGGAGTGTATGTCCGGCCTGAAGCGCCGGCGCAATACCAGTACCACCAGCGATAAACAAAACATCCTCAACAGCCGGCGGTATGACGCACTCAGTCTGCGGCCCTCGTATCTCAACCACAGTCCCTATATCAAGAGAGTGCAGATATCGCGAAACCTCACCCTGCGGATCCCTGCGGATAAGGAAGCGCAACGAACCATCATGGCCGTCATTATCACTCTGCGACATCGACGACGACGTTGCAGGAAGAGGCGTATAATCCCTCCCAACCTGCAACTGCGGCTGCTTAAACAGGACACTCCATACCCCGTTCCGCCATGCCTCTTCGTAGACCTGGCGGTTTTCGTGGCCGGATTTGGGGGGTTTGAGAGTCAGGATGCTGCAGGTTGACGAAACCGGTTCTTTGGAGACGAGGTAGTATTTTGTGAAAGTGAACGGGTTTAGCCTTGTCTCTCCGAGATCTTGCTGCCATTTTGCATATGCCCCTATTCCTACTGTTAGTGCGATGAGGGTGCTACTAAGACGTAGCCATTGGCGGCGCTGCTGCTGCTGCTTCGGCGGAGATTGAGAAGAAGCGGCGGAAGAGGAGGATTGGCGAGTCGCGGCTGGTCGTGCAATTATTGAAGCTCTCCAAGACAGCAATGGCGAGCCCGGGGGCCTGACTCGGGGCTTCATGGGGGGTTGTTTGCGGGATTCGCTGCTCTTCCGTAGGCTGCAAGGGGCGCTAATCTTAGGCGGTCTTTTTCTAGGTAACTAATTATGGCGGTTTTCTTTCCAGCTTGAGATTGCCTCTTTTTCCCTTCCCTAAGACTCCTAGTATAATATCCTCTCGCAAGAGGCGCGGGCATGGAGGACTGTCACCGTCAACTCTCTGCGGCTCCATCATAATAATGTCTCGAGATACTGTGCTGCCCTTGCAAGAACCCGAACACGACAGCAATAGCAACAAGACTACCAACAACAACAACAACAACAACAACAACAATGCGCCCAGAGACTCCCTAGAGCTTGCATCTCTTGCATCTTCCTCGCCCGAGCTGGCTGAGAGATCCTCCGAGTCCTCAGTAATCTCCGGCGCTGCATCCTCGCGAAAGCTCTCGCTAGACGAACAAGACCCCCTTGCAAGGAACCACCGATCATACTCGATTTCCTCTGCCTTCGACTTTGGGAGAAACCTGTTCCCTCTGTCCCAGACTGCTGGCGGGAGCTATGCCCCCCTGGGCGCCCCATCTCTTCACTCCCTGGACCGACACGCTGGAATCGTCGACGGGTCGCTGGAACGGAATAAGATCTTGACGTACCTGAACGGGCTCTCGCTTGTCATCGGGTTGATTATCGGGTCGGGCATTTTCTCGTCTCCAAGCCAGGTCAATGCCAATGTGGGGTCGCCGGGGGCGTCGCTCATTATATGGGCCGTCGCGGGCTTGCTTGCGTGGACGGGAGCTGCGAGTTTTGCGGAGCTGGGAGGGGCTATTCCCCTGAACGGGAGTGCGCAGATTTACCTGTCTAAGATCTTTGGGGAATTGCTAGGGTTCCTGTTTACGTGGTGTGCTGTGCTTGTGCTCAAGCCGGGGTCTGCGGCTATTATCTCCATTATATTTGGGGAATACGTCGTTCGGGCTGTTGTTGGGGCTGATGTGGAATCCGTCAATCCTTGGATTAACAAGGGCGTCGCATTTGCCGGGCTTTTGATTGTGATTGTCATGAATTGCATATCAACCAAGGTCGCGACGCGCATTGGCGATGTCTTCATGTTCTTCAAGTTCCTGGCGTTGCTTGGGGTGACCATTACGGGCATTGTCGTTGCTGTGACCGGGCTCTCCTCGAAAGGCCACGCCAGTCAGGAGTGGAAGACGAAGGGCTGGTTCGAGGATACTAGCCGTGATATATCAGCTTGGGCCGTTGCTCTGTACGCTGGTCTCTGGGCATTTGACGGTTGGGATAATGTACGTCTACTATATACACTCCCGAACTGGCATGCCTCTCTTGTACTGACTGAAAAAGGCCAACTATGTAACTGGTGAATTCAAGAACCCAAATCGGGACCTCCCCCGAGTCATCCACACGGCCATGCCCCTGGTTATCTTCAGCTACCTAGTAGCCAACGTCTCCTACTTCCTAGTCCTCCCCCACTCAACAATCGAATCCACCAACACCGTCGCCGTCCAATTCGGCGCCAAAGTCTTTGGCCGAATCGGAGCACTATTGCTGGCACTAGTCATCTCCGCAAGCTGCTTCGGCGCCCTCAACGCAACAACCTTCACCGGCGGCCGCCTAGCCTACGCCGCCGGCAAGGAAGGCTACTTACCCGCTGCCTTTGGCAACATCGGCTTCCGCGGCTCTTCCTCATCCAGCTCAGGTTCAAGCTCATATCGACACCGCTCTCGCCTCCTCCGCTCCCTCACCCGCTTGTTCGGCGACCATTCCCGCATCGGCTTCACCCCCATCAACGCCATCGCTTTCAACTGCGTCCTCACCACCGCCTACATCGCTGTCGGCGAGTTCAAGACCCTCGTCGTCTTCTACGGCGTCGCGGGGTACATCTTCTACTTCCTAACCGTCCTCGGTCTGATCGTCCTGCGCGTTCGTGAACCCGACCTGGAACGACCCTACCGGACGTGGATCACTACGCCGATTATCTTTTGCTGCGTTAGTCTTTTTCTGCTTAGTCGTGCTGTTATTGCTGAGCCGTTGCAGGCGCTGATTGTCGTTGGGTTTATTGTTGTTGGCGTCCCGGCTTACTTTTGGCGGATGTATCAGCGAGATGGGAGGATTTCGTTTCCTGGGTGGAGGTTTTGGAGGTCGTCTTGATTGCTTTGACGTATGTGATGTGTCTCATGTCATTACTTTGTGTCTGGTGCATTGCAGGTGCATGTGTGCTGGTTTCGATTCTTTTGCTCGTTCTTTATACTTGATGTTTTCTACACAAAAGCTTATGTTGCATGTTAGGTAGCAGGGTTATAGGCTATGCTTTTTAATGTATTAATTCTAATGATCCCATCGCGGTTTTATCTTGTATGTCGTGGAGGTGATTTGTGGTGGTGAGCAGCCCTAATGGCAGCCACACGGCCTTTTTAGGGTTCCAATACTTCCTGTCCAAACCAAATGCTGCGAGATCAGCCATTCTGGCGCAGGCGGTCATCAACGCTGATGGTATGCTGTCGTTGAGAAAAGAACCGCTGAACATAACCACCGCAGCCCATCCATGGAGCTAAGTTCCAGCCGCGAGCGGTCCCGCCTAACCATTAACACATGATTAGGGCCACATTAAACAGTCCCGGTAGGTGAGTAGATAGGTAGGTAGGTGAAGGTAAGAGAGAAAGAGCCTGTACATAGTCTACACGAACACTCCAACTTCCGTGACGCCATGAAAAGGGAGAAAGAGAATACATCCGTCTCATACTCTCGGCGGTTCGAATAGTTGCGGCTTCATGTTAATTCTGCAAAGCTTGGCGATACACCCGCTTAGTTGGAGGAGGGTTTGTACGCCATCTAGGATGCGCATGTGCGTGAAGCCGATCTCCTTGATGAATTCGAGCTTCGAGTGTTCGGAGAGGGTTGGGGTTGTTTTTGTTACTCGGAACATGGTGCTGATGATGTCGTGGGACGAGTAGCCCAGTTCCCTGGTAGATAGATAGATGTCAGAAATGTAATCCAATGTGTTCAGCCATGCCCACAGGCTTCTTCTTTTTCTTCCTTTTCCTCTTGACATACCATAATTCATTCAACGTATCCAACGCCAAATCAACCTTCCCTTCCCAGCACCCCTTAATCATAGCCTGGACCTTAATCGGATGAGGACTATCGACAACACGAAAGACGTTGTCCCCGCTCACGAAGCCAAATCCAGACCACGTGCTCTGCAGGTTGTTAACGGCCTGTCGCATATCGCCCTCCGCGCTGAATACCAGAGCCGCGATGCCGTCTTCTGTGCGCTGGACGTTCTCGGCGTCGCATATTTGCACAATGCGCTTTACGACCTGCGCGTCTGTTAATCGGGAGTAGCGGAGGATGGCGCATCGGGATTGGATGGGTTCGATGATTTTGTTGGATTGGTTGCAGGCGAAGGCGAAGCGGGTTGTGGATGAGTAGATTTCCATTGTACGGCGTAGGGCTTGTTGGGCGCCCGGGGTCATGCTGGAACGGGTTTAGTTTGGTTGTAATGCTCCAGGGGGCATGTATGTATGTGGGTTAACCCACCTATCAGCTTCGTCGAGAATGACTAGCTTATGTCGACCAGCTGGAAGAGTGACCTTTTTCTGGGCAAAGCCCTTGATTCGATTCCGCACGACATCGATTCCTGGACACAGTCAGAAGGCGCTGCTTGTGCGATTGATTCCTTTTCGACTGGCAGCTAACCTCTCTCGTCACTAGCGTTCAACTCCAAAACCGCTTCCTTGTACGCATCGCCCAGCATCTGTCTTGCCAGGCACAATATCGACGTCGTCTTTCCAATCCCCGGCATACCGGAGATGATAACGTGAGGCATGTTCCCATCTCGGGCGATGATCTTCAGTCGCTCGATAGTTTCTGTGTTGCCCACGATGTCATCGAGGAATATTGGGCGGTACTTTTCGACCCTGTCGGGTTGCAGTGGTCAGCAATGTGCTCTTATATAGCTGCTAATTCCAATTTCACCGGCGTGGGCTTGGTGTTGCGCCTGGAATAATGCGACTCACCAGGGCAGTTCGTAGTCTTGCGGCGCTCCGGCCGTGACGGCTTTTAGGGGTTGCCGTTGGCGCGCTGCTGCTAAGGAGGATTCTGCTTGGGACATTTTGATATCTTCAATTGCGTTGGATTTATGCAGTGATGCTGTTGTTTTGCGGTTTTTTATATTGCTTGACGCGAAAATACCGAGATTGGACGCGTTGCAGGAGATCTCCGCGTAGAGTGGCAGTTGGTCCGTGCTTGCCTATATAAGATCTGATCTTCCTGTCAAATGTTTTTGTCCATTTTCAATGTTTACTTCCGTGTTTTTGGACAAATACTTTCGCTCTTTATCGCTTTACTTATTCTTAAGAAAACTACCACTATTTTTACCGATTTTGGCCACACGAAGCTATTAGAATGGGAACAGCCCCGGTCCGGCGCAGCAGACGCCCAGCAACGGGCAGCGGTGCCCCAATAAACACCATCAACAACAACACCACCACCACTACCACAGCGCAAGGAAAAACCAACAGCTTTTCAAACCTCCCGCCTGGCGTAGTGAGGTTCGCATCATCATCCTCATCAGCGGGAGCAGCGACAGATAAAGCAATATCCTCGTCGTCGTCGTCGTTGGCAACGGGGACGGGACCAGTTGATAATGGGGAGATCGTGGTGAGGGATAAGAATGGGGGGTATAAGCTGGATATCCCAGTGCTTGCGCCGGTTGTTGATCAGGATGGTGAAGGTGAGGAGATGGAGGGTGTTGATGGTGGTGGTGGTGGTGGTGGTGGTAATGAGGCGGAGATCAGTGGGTGTGAGAAGCAGAGTATGTTATGCTGGACTGGATTTGAAGTCGGATTCGGACTTAAGAGTTGCTGACATTGTGTCCTGCTTAGAGATTGAGGCGAGTCTGATGGAGATGATGTGTCGAAATCGCCGAAGCAGGCAAATGAGCAATGAACCAGTTGGTGAGTGTTTCTTTCTATCAACTCGTTGGAGATGCTTGGATTAACCATGTATATCAGAAATCCTAAACCTCATCCAGCAGAGTCTTCGGAATAAAGTCACGGCTTTGGACGAAGACAACTGGATGTACGAGGCAGAATAAACAGCTTCATCCTTCGCCGGCAGCCGACTATTATTATTATTATATTGTTCCCGGAGTAACGCCTTCAATTTCTATACGAACGGCGATACGAACAACGTCTGGTCTAGTCCAAGTCCATGCCAGTTGGCGGCGCCCCGACCCTTCTCGATGCTCCCCTGTTCTGCGGTGCTCTCCTCCCACCCGCGCTTTCCTGACCCCCTCCTCCGAACAGCATACTGCCCATCATATCCAGCAATGGGTTGCTCTGTCTGGGAATCTTGATACCGAAATATTGCTCTCCAATCAGTGCCAGTGTTTCGTCCCAGATGCCAATCTTTTGGATCTCCGAGGCATAATGCCCCGTCAGTTGTCTGAAGAGATCCGTGCTTCCTCGCTGAATCGTGAGGAGCAGCATGCTTATAAAGTTCAACAAGGGCAAAGTTGGAAAAACTCGCAAGTCAGAACTGGCGCTGCTCACCTCCTGCGCGCCTAGCGAAGGGTTCGACGAGGACAGCCGTGACGTGAATATAAAAAGCGCCTTGTTAGCACTGCGGAGATTCCCAGTTATGATATAGGGGAAGACTGCACGAGATGCGTAGATGGCTGCCGTCTGCGGATTGTCGTTTGTGTACCATTCGTACTCGAGCTTCGCTAACGTCTCGGCTGATTCCAACGTGCCGAGGATAAGATGCTTCTCGGCATCGTACGGTTCGTTGTCTGAATCAAAGGTCAATTTATATAGTCGAGATATAAATTGACTACGACACATACCTTCCGCGTAAACTGAACCGGCAGCATGGTGTAAATCCGGGTCCCCTCGCTCTAGAGGCCCAAACCGTCCGCTCCAATTAACAGCCTCATGAATAAACCGTTTCCTCGTCGGCTCCTCTGGGGGAAACTCATGCAGAAGCTCAATTAGACGCTCTAATCATATCAAGTCAGCAAACTGAACACCAACCAATAACGCCCGATGTAATGCTCAAACGATCCCGAGCTCTTTGAGCAGAAGCAAATAAAGAAACCAAACCTACTCTTCCTAGCCTTCCCCTCCGGATCATCAGTACTCCCAGTAATCTCCCAGCCTGCCTTGTTGTACACATCCACCACCAGCATTATAGCCAAATCCCCACCGCTAGCAGAAGCTCCCTGCTGAGAACCAGCTCTCAGGAGCTCAATAGCACCACCGGCTAGTAAATCGGCTGCTGCGTCGTAGTTGGCTTGTTTGATGTACCGCGTTGCGATGACACGTAGCTGCTGGTGGGCTTCATAGTAGGCGCCGGAGGTGATCCTAGAAGGGAATAAGTTAGCGTCTGCTCTGAAGAGGATGTATGTTTGCGGGGTGATTTGGCACACTTTTCCCTCTGACGGGCGATTGTTCGGTCGATTCGTGAAGTCATTTTGGTTGCAGACTCCGTAGGTGGTTTGGTTTTGGTGGAAGTCAACTGTGAGAAGGTTGTATTCCGTAGGTTACGGTATATTAGCTTGTTGGCTTCAAGGTAGAGTCCTAAGAAGAAGAAGAGAAGGGAAGAGGATTGAAGACAGCTCCGCGGGGACGATCTCCGAACCATCGCCGACGTCAACTACTATGAGGATGAGGATATCCAACCCTCAACTACTTCAACAATCATCGTTCAATTCCATAGAGAATAACCGTTGGCGCCATGAAACGCTCCATCTTCAATGTCCAACCCTCCAGCCAATTCCTGGGCTCAAAGACCAGCATCCGCCGTCCAAAGGTAAGTTCCTCATCCAGTTTAAGACTACATAAACAGACAAGCAATACTAACAGTGCATCTAGGAAATAGCCTGCTTCTCATACGACGATGATCACCAATTCTCCCTTGGAGAATCATCGCTGCGCTACTACTACCCGCCTCGGCTTCCAACAGACTTGAATCATGGCTTCGATACGTTCCAGAAGCTGGATGATTCGGCGGATGAGCATTTGGATGCGTTGTTAGATACGATTATTGCCCTGGAGAGGGAGACTGGGTCGAAATGTGAGACTGATGTTGTTACTTGGAGGGGTATGATGACCAAGGTAGGTTGGTTGGTTGATTTGGTTTGGTTTGGTTTATTGAATATCAAATATCTTCATTGCTTCGACTTTGATTGACTGGTGTCTATCTTTTTAGATCTTGACGGTTCCGTTTGATCATATGAATGGGTTTGTAGCGTTGATTCCGTGGAAGAGTTGGCTTTCAATTGACCGGTGTTCAGGTTTGAGATGAACGCGACTCGTTTCCAGGTATGAGATACGCCATTTGGAATATCGGATGTCAACTAACTGTTCATATCAGGGTACCATGTATGTATGTTCCAAGTGAATCTCTGTCGAGACGACCGTGTAACTGAGTGGAGTGAGCCAGATTCATCGAAGAGAACAACACCTACAAGAACGAGCAGAAAGCAATTCAGCAAAATCAGAGAATGCCCCCTGGCATGGCTCCGCAGGATTTGATGGCGTACTGGGGTATGTTGTGTTTCAACCTTTCTCTCTATTTCACTGCATCCTCTGCCTGTCGAATGGGGTATTGACCAGTCCAGGTTATAAGTTCGAAACCCTGTCTGTACTTCCGCGGACTTGGGAAGATACATCGCGCGAGGAGATCGAAGGCCGTGACGAGCAGGTAGTGAACAACAACGCTCAGTATTGTTCTGTTGTCCGTACCGGAATTGGTGGCACACGGATGGTTCTCGGAGGTGAAGTCGACGCTGGTATGTTATGGCAACCAACATGAATTCTCAGTTCGTGCCATATCTTCTAAAAATTACCATAGCGGTCATCACTGACAGTGCACAGTCTGGGACTGCAAACCCGGCAGAAAAGAAGATCCCATAAACTGGGTAGAGCTAAAGACAACCGCCGAGATACAGAGCGGCCGCGACATGTACAAGTTCGAGCGCAAACTACTCAAGTTCTGGGCGCAGTCTTTTCTTCTCGGCGTTCCCAAGATCGTCGTTGGATTTCGAGATCAACACGGTATCCTTCGTCGTATTGAAGAGCTTGAAACCGCAGCAATACCGGGGCAGGTTAAGAAGCATGGGAAGGGCGTTTGGGACGGGAATGTCTGCATCAATTTTGCAGCTGCTTTTCTAGGGTGTATGTGGATTTGACAAGTGTTGTCTGGAGCTATGCTGATTGTTTATATAGGGCTGAAAGAGACTATTCACGAGGGTGGTACTTGGAGGATTCGCAAGCCGGAAAAAGCGTCTGTAATTGAGGTCTTTCAGGTCGAAGAGAGTGGATACGGGGACATACTATCCTCGGCTTTTGTGAACTGGCGGACCAGACCTTGAAGTGTTCGTGGTCTTCGTGGTCTTGTCATTGCAGAGACATGTTGGCCCAATCCGTCTACAGTTATCTCCAGGAGCTAACCGGTGAGTTGTGTCGCTCCATTGTTGACTACTCTATAGCAAGAAGAGTGCTAACCGATGGCTTAAAAGCACCACGATATACCGTACACTCCGAGAGCTGTCTGCAGACTGCTAAGCAAGGCAATGCGGTCGACAGCATTCCGATACAAATTGGCTCTTCGGACTTGAGGTATGCCAGTGCTTCATACTTCATCCTCAAATATCCAAGCAAACAGAAGTTTGCCAATGCGAGCAGACAGAGCTAGAAGAGCCGCTTGCAGAAATTTAGACGGTGGTAGGGAGGGCTGCCGATAAGCATAATGTCAAGCCGCTTCGCGATCATCTTTCATAATCCCACTTTCGCCCATCCATCGTACACCTCTGAGCGCTGCATTTTAGCCACTCATGGCATACCTCGATTGGTATGTCTTTTCGCGCACGCTGAAGCCGCAGTTGGTAGACGCCGCGCTTCCCTGTTGCGTCGGTTTTTGTACATACATCGTGTACATATCGCCAAGGGTTCCCAGTTCGAGTCGAAGATATGTTGTGCCTGTTCAACCTTCATTTAAACTATTCTCAGCGTTCTGCGCCTCCTGTTTCCGTAGGAACTCATCCCGCTCCGCTCTCCTTTGCGCGCCTCTGACTGCTTTCTTATGAGACTGTCCATTCATATGAACTTTCCATTGCTCCTCATTCACCATCGTCTTATTGCACACCTCGCAAGTGACGCATTTCGGTAACCCGTTCGTATCATGCTGTGCCTGCGCCTCCCTAGCCACGAGCGTGGTCCTAGCCAGCTCTGAAAGCGACTTGGGGTCAGGCAAAGACTCCTCATTAAGGAAAACATGTACAAGACGCTCAGACGGCTCCGTGATACGACTCTCCCACTCCTCAACGTTACTGCTGTCCAGCACGAAGAAACGGTGCGTCACGTTCGCCTCGGACATGGCTTTCCAGAGCTTATTCCGGATCCATTTAAGTTGCGACGCGGCGTACTGGCGCGTCGCGGTCTTGACGGATTCGGCGCATGCTTGTCTGAGCGATTCTAGCTGATTTTCGTCACTCGAGGATGCTTCGTTCAGTGCGGTGATGTACGGTCCTAATTCTTTGAATCCGATGGATACCCATACGCCTTTGGTTTCGTCAACGGGGATGCCTTGTGACTGCATCTCGTGTAGGTAGGTCGTCATTTTCTTAGCTTCGGTAACCAGTCCTTGTTCGAACATTTTGTCTACCCGTGCGTCTAGTCGGGTGTTCAGGATCGATCGATCCGCGTGAATCCAGAATATCAAGGTCGGAAATCGTAACTGTCCCGCGCTGGCAGCCTGTTTCTGTAGCTTCTGCTCTTCGTATATCTCCGACGCCGGTTTGCCCTTTTGTAAGTAGATTTCTAGGGATCGTCGTATCTTGCGCGACTCGTTGGGATGCCATCGGTTCGCCATGACCGGGTCAACTTCCCTCAGCTTCTGCAGGACTATCTCCGTCGGCGCGTTCAGTATCGGCCACCTTTCAACGGGTGGCTCGGAGTCACTGCGGTCATCTCCAGAACCATCCGCATCATCATCGTTACTTTCCCCAACAAGCTGATCCTTGAACAAAACCGCCTGCGTATAATAATGCGTTCCCCCGACCAAAATCGGCAACTTCCCCCGCGCCTGTATATCTCTGATCAGCCGCAGGCATTCTCGTCTGAATATTCCAACCCGCCACGCCTCCTTCTCCAGTCCAATGCAGCTGATCAGATGGTGCGGGATCCCGTTCCTCTCGGCCTCTGGGATTTGGTTTGTTATTATGGGCAGGCCGCGGTACATCTGCATCGCGTCGCCGTTGATTATCTCCCCGTTGTAGCGGGTTGCTAGGTCTACTGCGAGCTGTCTGTAGTCGTTAGCGATGGTTTCTTTGTAATAGGTTATGGGCGTATTGGGGTCGTTGGTACCTTTGATTTCCCGGTGCCCGTGGCTCCAACTATGGCTATTAGGGGTTGTGCCATGGTTGCTGGGCGTGTGAAGCGGAGGAATTGGCGTTGGAGGAAACGGAGCATGAGAGAGGTGTTTTTAGGGAAAGTTGATGTATTTTCGGATGTTGTCATCCACCCGATATATCAACCACCCGATGAACTCTTCTGATATCCCTCAAAATACACAACAATGGCAGCAACTACGAATTCCCCAACAATCAGCGTCAGAAACCTGACCTACAAGTTCCAAGATGGCTCCCCAGGCCTAGTAGACATAACCCTCGACCTACCAGCGGGCAGCAGAACCCTCTTGATCGGCGGTAAATAGCCTCGAGCAGCCCATCATCACTATATATATCTACGATAAAAAGCACCAGGCCATGGGCTAATAAGAAAACAAAAAAACCAAAAGCCAACGGCGCCGGCAAAACAACCCTCCTCCGCCTCCTAGCCGGAAAACGCCTAGCCCCCTCCAACACCATCTCCGTCGGCGGCGTCGACCCCTTCAAAACCGGCCTGGAAGGCGTCACCTACCTCGGCGGCGAATGGGTGCTGAACCAAATCGTGCGAACAGACATGGACGTCCCCACGCTTCTGGCCTCCGTCGGCGGCAACGCGTACCCAGACCGGCGGGACGAGCTGGTGGACATTCTCGACATCGACATGCGCTGGCGCATGCACGCTGTCTCGGACGGCGAGCGACGGCGGGTGCAGCTTGCCATGGGTCTGCTTAGGCCGTGGCGGGTGTTGCTGTTGGATGAGATTACGGTGGACTTGGATCTTTTGACGAGGTGTGAGTTTCTGGGGTTTTTGAAGAGGGAGACGGAGAGTAGGGCTTGTACGGTTGTGTACGCGACGCATATTTTGGATAACCTGGGGGATTGGCCGTCGCATCTTGTGCATATGCATCTTGGGGGGGTTAAGCAGGTGGGGCCGTTGGGTGAATTCTTGGAGGGTGTGCCCAGGGGCTCGGCGGAGAATAGTCGGCTTGGGGAGCTGGTTCTTAGGTGGCTCAAGGAGGATTTGATGTCTAGAGGGCCGAGGAATGGGAGACAGGGACAGTGGAGGTCTTACGAGTCGCTTGAGGGCTTGGGGGGTTATGGGTTTGAGAAGAAGAGTTAGTCCTTTTTATGATTATAGGGTTAGGGCATCTAGATAGAGCGGGTTCATTCAACATCCCAATGCATTAATATATGCATCTTTCTATCTAGAAAGAAATGCTATATATGCGTATCGACGCATCCTCACTCGCAACCGCAAGCTCATATCGTAAGTCTTGCTTCCCCTCTCGGGATACGCTCTCATCAACGGGACGCCACGCGAGCTGTGTAATCGCTCTCGACGGAGAGATAGCCCTATCGAACGTTGAGACATTCCGCGCCTCAAGGCTATCTCCCGCAACCAGGTGAACAGATATCTCCCCAGTATCTTCACCGACAGCGAGCACGAACGAGCCATCTCTCTTCACGGACAGGAACGAAAGAGCAGTGACGGACGACTTCAACGAAATTGTCGACTTGCAAGCAAACGTGCTGTCCTCCTGCATCTGCCAGATCTTCACCGTCTTGTCACGGCCTGCCGTTGCGAATGTGGGAATCTCTGGCGTAGACATAGGCACCCAAGCCGCGCCGAGGATCATTCGTGAATGGCCCCTTGGGTTCGACGTTAGGAGTGAGAATGACGTTGGGTCTTGGTCGCTCCGCTTGAATACGGACCATTGCCGATCTCGCCCTACGCTGAGGAGGTATTGGTCGTCGTCGGAGAAACAGAGGCTTGTGATGGTTAAGGAATGCGCTGCGAGGGAAGGCTTTATTTCGTGCCAGTCCGTTGTGTCGTATATGCGTACTACTGCGTGGTCGATTGAGCTTGCTTTGCACGCCGTCGCTATCAGTCTGCGGTCGTGGCTGACGGCTACTGCGGATATTTCGTAACCGTGGCCGTATAGTTTCTCGTGTTCTGGCCATAGGGTGTATCGGGCTAGGTGGTCTTCCAGGGGTGGGTGGTTTAGGTCGAATAAAAACGACTGGTTTGCTTGGGATTGTCCGGTTGTCGCCCCCTCCTCTTCTTCTTCCTCTAACGGAGCTTCATCTCCCATGGGTTTGTTTGAGAGACCGAGAACTGGGATTTCGGCTGTGTCTGGTAGATTTTCTTCGTGCGGCTGTCTAGCTCCTGAGAGGGTCTTCAACAATCGAGCAATCGGTTTTGGTTCGTTGAAAACCCGCAAAAGTTTTTCGTCTGCACCGGAAACGAACTGCGACGGTCCTAGCGTATCGATGCAATTGAGGTCGTACCCGTGAATCTGCGGTCTTGAAAACTCATGCCACGACCTCGTGCCATCATCATGTACCCATTCTGCGTGAAGTCGTGTCGTCTGATCCAAGCTGGTTGAAAGAAGGTACCCTCCCGTAGTATCCCATTGTATGTCATTAACGGACCGTACATGGCCCGTAATTCCCAGCGCCTGAACCCAGATATCTGCATCTGCATCATACTCCCATGCTCTCCAACTTCCTGTCCGACCCAGGCTGACTACTGCCTTGCCGTCGGGAGACCAAAGACCGATCCAGAAACCGCCCGTGCTACCCGTCGCTGAAGTAGAGCCCTTTTGCGCGCTCATCTCTCCCATTCGTTCTAATGAAACCCAAACTCCCGAAACCGGATCGGGTTCCCATATGGTTAACGTGTTATCCGCCGAGGCGGAGAGAAGCTGCATCTTTTCTGGATCCGGGTTCCACGCCACGGTGTATATCCAATCCTCGTTCCCGAAAAGTAGAGCCTCGAAAGTTATAGAATACTTTGATCCCGCCGTTTCGAATTCATGGGCTTTGTTAGATAGAACTGGCTCCATTCCTCCAAGCATGGGATCTTCGTCGGTCAGTGTAGTCGGCGCCACGTCTCCCTGGTGTACTCGCCATAGCCGAATGTATTTGTCCTGGCTTGCAGATGCAAGCAACAGATCGGAACTCCCGTTTTTCTCATACTTTGTAAACGCTAATGACCTTACCCATCCTTCATGACCCGTGAGTACAGTACCAAGCCTGAAGTTTGGATTGGCGAGCGCATTATCTGCAACGTATATTTGCACGACGTTTGTGGTCCCCGCAACTGCTAGCACCATGGGTTGCTCGTTTCCGTCCGAGTCAAGCCGTTGCAGAGCCAACGCCAGCGGGAAAAATCGCGGCTTCATAGTTATCGTTTCCAGCAGCTCCCCACTTCCACCTTCGTGAAGTTTGAGTCTCCAAATTTTCACTGTTCCATCTGCAGCTCCTGACGCGATTATGTCGGCGTCGCTGGCCACGGCTACTGCGTTTACAGAGCCTCCATGACCGTCCAGCGTGCACGCATGTCTAAACTGAAGTCGTTTCTCGGCTTGCTCTGATCGCCATATTCGAATTGTTCGATCTACCGAGCCGGTTATTAGGTATTTCGTGCCCGTCGAATGGCATGTGTAAAATTTGACAGTGGTGACTTTGTCGGTATGGCCAACTAGGAGGGAGTAGACTCCATGCTTGGAATTTTCCTAATTTTTACTATATCGTTAGAATGTCCAGTATGCTTCGTATATCGGCTTAAGCAGCTTGTAGGAATCGACGTACCCCGGGAACCCATAAGGCGACGTTATTGTCTGCGCCGAATGCGAGCACGCCCGACTGAACATCCCAATCAGCGGCACCTGGGTGTCTGTTCCCCCCAACGCTGATGTATTCGGTTGCAATGGATACCATCAAGTCTCGCGATATAAGAGCTTTCCTTTAAAAAGCCAGTGCCGCTGTTAAATCTGGTGGTTTCTCGTGGGAAAAGAAAAACAAGTGCTGTTCCGATCGATGATGATCTAAGGTTATTTTCTTATCGTTCTTATCGATAAGATAAGGGCAAATGAGAAAAAGCCCCTCCTGTCTCTCTCTTCGCCGATGAGGTCTCTCTTTTTCCTTTATTTATGAAGCCACAGAATCCGGTATATACGCCAACATGACTAGCCAAACTGCTGTAGAAAACCATGCGCCTGGCACTATCTCGATCACCGTTGAGTTCACGTTCGGACACCATCCCTGTCCCTCCCTCGACTCGTCAATTCGCAAACTGACTCCTCCAACAGTGGCGGACTGGAAATGCTATTTTCCAACGAGCGCAAACACAACATCTCTCTACCTGCAGAGCTAAGCGATGGCAGTCGACCGAACATTAGCTATCTGCTGCAGTATCTAATCGACAATGTCATGAGAGACCAGAGGAAGGATCTCTTTGTGTTGGAGGACAATGTGTATGTGATGAACCAACCTCGGCTGTTGGCGAAGCAATGCTGATGGAAGGACGCAGGCGACCTGGCATACTTGTTCTTATCAATGATGCTGATTGGGAACTGGAGGGTGAGGAGAAGTACGAGCTCCAACAGGGCGACAACATTGTATTCGTCTCTACTCTTCATGGTGGCTAGCCGCTACTCAACGAACGATATTCCAACGGTGAATTGATCATTGGAGGATTCTTGAGTTCATTAATAATACGGCGAAGACGGTATGATAGCTGTGTTATTATGCTGTTGCAGCTATACAACGTCTTCTACATGCTGCTGAGAGATCCTTTCACGCTCGCGAGGAGTACGGACGCCGCTTTGCGGTGTTGCACTGCCGTCCACCGGACTGCCCAGTCCACGCGAGGGAGAAACCATTCCGCTAGGAGGCACAGGAATCTTAATATCTTCGGGAGATGGAGGAATAATCTCCTCTGGAAGGTCGGGAATTTGTATTCTCCTTGCCTCATTCTGGTAGCTCTCGGGGATAATCTGACCAAGATACCGTCAGCCATATTCAACGCACATACAAATGTTAGGCTTACCTCAACGATTTCGTTTCGAGGAAATTGCAAAAATGGTATATCTGCGGCGTTGCATGCCATCAGGTAACCATATAATACCCTTAGTACACTTTCATGTGCAATGACGAGTAGATCGTTTTGTTCCCGCTCGAGCTCCAAGATTATCGGCTCCAGTCTCACAGCAAGATCGTGGTACGACTACCGACTTGTCAGCCCATTATGTATTTCAATCTTGTTTTGAAGAAAAACAAACCTCAGCACGTGGATACCGGTGATGGTAAGGATCAAGTTCATGCTTCGCGACCTCGTCGGGATAATCTCTGCGCATTTCGCTTTCCGTCATCTTCTCGCAGATCCCGGGATTTAGTTGGCTCATCTGCGACCTATGTCGAACTTTGAAGCCATTTTCCTCGAGATATTTGGCCGTTTCGACGGTCCTATGTCTCGTAGATGTCCATACTGTCAGAGGACTCGGCTCGTACTCTTTTTCCCCTTTGTCGAGCATTTCTTGCTTTGTTTCTACTCTGTGTCGCAGAAGGCGCTCCGTCATTTTTTTGGCGTAGTCTTCTCCTTCCTCGGATAACGAAGCGTCATGCTTGTAAGAAGCTGCGTCTACCGACACACCGGCCTGCAGTTCCACGATGTTAGTCAATCGGCAATACGCTTCCTGTCTTCAATACAGAACGGTCGAAGAGCAAAATAGCTCACTTACCCGTGCAAAGTACGTGTGCCTGGACTTGATGTGAAGGTTTAAAAGGTAAAACACTATACGGTTGGAAAGATAACCAAAGCTGCGATTGTTTACAATCAATCTTTCTCCCGCATTTATCATCTGTCGATTATTAGAAAACAGGTAAACCCAGCATAGTCTAGGGATTCAAACCTTGATATAGTTCAAGTTCTTCTCTTCGATGGTTTGAAATTGAGGGATTCGGGCAGATATCCGAGCCAAGTAGTGCTTCACAGCGTCATCTGGGTTCCATCCTACATACTAAATGTAGGAAGTCAGACATTGAGCGTTCTCTTTTGAATCTCATGGATCGATGAACTCACGTCCGGCGAAGATATCTTTACCCTGCGAACGTTCTCTTCAATGATCCGCTCGTCGTCACACCATGACTCGATGAAGAGTGTCTTAACAAACGTTAGCCTACCGTTCCTTTGAAGTGAGCGGAAAGATTGGAACCGACATACCTCAATATCATGCTTGGCGAATTCATTTGCAAGCGACGCCCTTCCAGACGCCATAGGATTAACAGCATCATATATGGCTATCTGGCCATTCTCATGGTTTAGAAATTGATAGATATCCTCGCGGCATTTCTTTACAATCTTCTGCCTTAATAGGACTGAAGATGCCGACGCTAGTACATGCAATTAGTGAGACAGACTTAAACCACCGAATAATAAACAGTAGACAAAGGCATGCATACCATTAGCAAAGAAGTAATCACCTGGTACGTCCTGGCCATGAGGCACTGAGGCACGTCTGTAGTCTCCCAGATGAAAGATTCTGGTCTTAACACCAAGCCTAACTATGTCATCAGCCTGAATGTTCACTTATTAAGAAAGCCACACAGGAGCAATTCGGAAGCAAATTTCTCACGAACCATCGAAGATAACGCGCCAGGGCAACTGAGATATGCCTTTGGAAGAAGAAGCATTAGCAAAATGCGTTCTGCGACGGTGCAGCAGTTGGTACAGTTAGACGAACGTTTTCCCCCTGGCTGGAAGACCGACAGTGATAATGACGATTCGACCCGAGTGAAAAAGCCGGCCTGACTCCGTACTGTACAACTGGGCGGGGGCTAGATCGGCCTTTTCTGGAAGATCATGGATTGCATCGACAAAGGTCGAAGACTTGCGTCGAAAACGCGGGGAGTTCGCGACTATTTCTGCGGTTCTAAGCCCGTGAGACAAAGGGGTCAGAACTTCTCTATCCAAAGAAACACTTTCTGGAGTGGCCTTACAATAACGTATCCATTTGTGATGTTGAAGCTACCGGACCAGCTCTAAGTACGTATGCGGGAGGATTAAACGACGGGTGGTTTCTCGTTGACTGAGCGACGACTTGGCCACGCAGAGTCTCAGCAGCAGAGATGTCGATGGAACAATAATAATATTAACCAGGAAATAAGACAGATATGTGAAGAGTCTATGGGAGGGGAGATTCAGGTTGTTATGAATACGTATGTAACTAAAGATGATGCGATGTACTTTAGCTGGTATGTTACGGAGGAAGCACCTACATAGAACGTAAACACGTATCGTCAACAGACGAAAACAAGTTTAACAGCAGAAAAAACGTTCAGGATATCTCTATCATAGAAGGCATTGCCAGAAGAAATAAAAGCCGTAAACTGGGCAGTAGTATCGTATGTACTTCCTTCACCAAAATCACTCTCCAGGTCCCGTGAGTGCCGAAGCGGCTAAGCGTGTGGACTCGCGCAGCCGGCAAAAGACAAAGACGCAAGTTTTCGGAAAAAGTCACTTTTTTTCGCTGCGGTATTGTCACCACTTACTACCACCACTACCGCTACCACTACTACTACTTGTCCATCACACAGCCCTTTTCCCTCCCAAGACTGCTGCCGCCGTCCTCCTCCAATTATCCTTGCTAAGGGCTGTTCTCAATCCTCTCTCCTCAAGGCCTTGACACCCGTCCGTCTTTTCCAGATTGGTCCCGAGCCGAGGCCCTTCTTCCTCATCCGATTAACGACGTATAGCCTTTGAATTTACACATACGAAAAGAAAAAAAATATGGCCGAATTACTGTCATCCATACCTTTCCTTACGGATAATGCCGTGGCCGCAGTTGTGAAGGATGCTTACACCTCGTTCTCGGACCGGAGGGCTGCCCTCGGGCTTCCCAACCCGGGGACTGTTGATAACATTGCGAGGGAGGTTCAGAAGGATGTTCTGCTGTCCAATTTCATGTTCTCTGGCATGAGAGCGGACTTGACAAAAATATTCGGCATGTCTCCTCTTTTCCGTGTTTCTCATGCCTTCTCCATGGGTTCTACGGGGAATATGCCTCCATATGCTTTCTCTGCTATGTATGGAAGTCCAAGGGTAGGTTGGAAATGATGGTCACTGTTTAGTGAAAATCTACGAATTTACTTTAGTTCTTAGCTAAGAATTGGGAAAGGTTTTCATGCAAGGCAATATCGGAAGCGATGGTGGACTCGCCGCTGTCGGTAACTACCGTTGGAACGACTCGTTTGTCACCAAGGCCAACACGCAGATCATGGGGGCAGGTCAAGGCTTGCTTCAGCTCGACAATGACTACACTGGCTCCGACTTCACGGCATCTATCAAGGGCTTTAACCCATCTTTCCTGGACGGCGGCCTTACCGGGATTTTCGTTGGAAGCTACCTGCAATCCGTCACTCCCAGCTTAGCTCTTGGTTTCGAAGCGATTTGGCAACGACAGGGCCTAAACACTCGTCCGGAGACCGCTCTTTCCTACTGTGCGAGGTACAAGTCTAGCGACTGGATCGGCAGTGCTCAACTCCAGGCACAGGGTGTTTTCTCGGCGTCCTACTGGAAGAAGCTCTCCGAAAGGGTCGAGGCTGGTGTTGACATGAACCTCCAATTTGCCCCTAATGCCGCTGCAGCTTTGATGGGTGGTCCCAGCAGAGACGGTACAACTGCAATTGGTGCTAAATACGACTTCCGGGCTTCCTCGTTCCGCGCTCAGGTCGACAGCGCTGGAAAGGTCAGCTGTCTGCTAGAAAAGCGGATAGCGATGCCCATCGCCCTTACTTTCGCCGGGGAGATCGATCAAGCCAAGGTAAATCCTTTTCCTACTCGCGCCTTGATATGAAACTAACTGTATATGTGCTACAGCAATCCGCTAAACTTGGTCTTGCTGTGTCCCTGGAGATTGCTGGTGAGGAACTCATGGAGCAGCAAGACAAGCTTGAAGCCCAGGACATGGTCCCTCCGCCCTTTTAATAGGTCCAACAATCCGTAACTGCGAATAGCCTAGAACGCTTCATCACAATCAAGGAACCTGCACCTGAGCGTTCAAAATATCTCCTTTGTATCTCTTCATGACTCTTCGTGGTCTGTTTTATTAGGTTTTCACTCTCCATTCTCGCCTTTGGTCTATGGTATATCATTTCCTCAGGTAATTACCTCGGACGTGGTGTGCTGGGCAGGAGGCAGTCTTCGGCGCCACGGGGCAAACTTATGTATAGATTCTTGCTTTTTTCTTTAACGTTACGTTTCTTTGAATGTTGGTCCATGGTCTCGTTCTTATGTTCACCTCCGACTATTACCTGATCGATATTTTTGGCCGGTCAGCAGAATCACTGGGTATGAGAAGCATGGAAGCGCTCACGGGGAGTCTATTCGAGTTGTTCTTTTCCCTCTTCGTTCTTCTTGATTTTGTTTCGACTTTGCGTTATAGAGGGGGCCGTGTAAACAAGATCTAATTCTCGACTTAAACAACGGGGGCCGAGCGACACGCATGTGTACATTATGTGCAATGAAAAGTGGTATGTATTTACTTCAAATCTTTCAAAACTCGGGGGTGTGAAGATGTTGAAGTAATCCCATCAATACTTCTCTAAGGAGCTATGATATTAGTATTACTACGTATTATCGCATTTTGTCTATCATGAAGCGAGATAGAGTATATACTATACTACTACTGTACAAGCTGGAGGTCTCGAACTTATATAATCGTTCCCTCTTCTAATGAACACAACCAGATGAACTACTGGACCAGCCCTATGGTAATAGGTTCTGACTCGAGCAGATGGACCCTGAACACCCATGTGATGTCACCATGTCACCATCCACTCTGGGGGTGATATAGAGAAACCACGCTACTGACCACGAGTACAGTATCTCCTTTGAATTTGATGCAAATATAGAAAACTGTCTGAGATGTCAAAGTCAATTATTAATAGGTCGTCGTATACTCCATAGCTGAAGGGTTCATGAAGCTTTTGCGATGTCATCGATATCATCATGAAAACTTGAAACGGGTATGACCCTAATAGCCCTAAGATATTCTTCAGGCAATGTCAGCTGGGTATGTAGTTAGCTGATCAGTAGCAGCGTGTACATCAAACCATAGTTCGTACGGACAGATTCAAATGTCCGAAACCATTGAGGTATCTGACTCTGAACTCCAATTGGATTAGCACACGCTGCAGTTTCACTTACAATGCTTAGCATTGAGAAACTGTCATCTTACAACTGCAACTTTTGTAAGGGACGATAGTGCACGCAGTCAACTTGTATGATATACATATGGACCGTATGATACTGTAGCCCTGGGGACCAGTTCGTTGTAATTTCGATGTTGCAGCTCGTCGAGGTTGCAAGCAAATGCGCTGCAAAAGGCGCGCTTCCAATCTAACCGGAGCTGCAAAGGCAATGGCAGAGTATGATTCTTGGATAGGGCGTGGACGGCGTATGATGATTGATTTTTCACTTGAAATGCAGCGATGTCAGTGGTATGACAATAATGCCAAGGTTCAAAGCATGCGCCAAGTCATCCTCCTGATACAATCATACAATAAAGCTAAGTCTGCAATAGGAGTTCTTAGCTTGCAACATTATGACCTCTTAGCTTGTTTCACCAGTGACTAAATCCTCGGTAGTTTTTATTTATCTGCTAGTATGGTCAGGTACGGAGTACAGTGGACACTGTCGATGCTGATGTTGACACGATATCGGTCTTTTGCGGTGTTAGGGCAGTAATCTAAATCTGTCATACCCCGTACATTACAGTACCCGCTTATTACAGCACGATGTTATTTTAATACATAGTATCATAGTAGTACGTTAGGGTTGTTGTTCACGACCCTAATCAAGTCAAAAAGCGGTCCAGTGAATGAAAGGAGGAGCCGGGTGTCTTTGATTAACCGGGCCATTACGTCATAAATATATACATACATAACAGAAGTAGATCGCGTTAAGTTTGACAATACGGAGTAGTATTCATACATACAGTACGAAGTACAGTATTACGAGTTATTACGGACATTTTGTATCGTTATTTCAACAATAATACATGCCACCCGCTTCTCGTTCCTTTCCCATATTAACGTTTATTTCATGCCACGGCCGTCCGACAGAACGCCAAAAGCATATTACAATCACTATGGGCGAGTTCCTGTCAGTTACATACCACGAAATGAAGCGACTGAGTTTTGCTCTGGTTCCTTGGGACATAACTTATCAGAAAATCGCCAGAGCACCTAGCAGAAGGCGAGCGCTGGAGTGTCAGGTCCTAATCTCCTTGATGATACACATGCGTCGTACTTGCTGAAATACTTTGTTGTCATATCGACTCATTAACGAATTTTTGGCGCATCGCTCTACCATGTTTGGGGATGCTTGACCATGTTTGGGGTAAGAGATTTTCGATGCGAGGATTCGGCTTCGAGATGATATTATCTCGGGCTCTGTCTTTCTTCGGCGCCAAGCTGAGTCTTGTTTCCTTTAGGGGGAAACAACTCATTCATTAACTGCCAATGTCGAATGAGGAGCGGGAGGCCGCCATGAGAAGAGCAACAACCTATGTGTCAACTTCCCATTGAAGCATCCAATGAAGCTCACGATACCGGTTTTGGCTCTTTGACCACCAACCATAGCGAGGCATATTCTCCGCGAGGGTTCTTTCCACAATCTCTCATGTTCCAATTAAAGGATGCACCAGAAGCTTGTGAGCTTGTACGTCGCTCGACGCTAAGTTCCTTCTCAGTGGTTTGTTTTTGGTCCAGACTGAGCTGTGCCTTCCTTCGGATGTCGTAGGCCCTTCAAAGGAAGCTGATCCTTTGTCAAGAAAAAAAGAGCAAATGCGACTGGCATCTCAGAAAAAAAAAAATGGTAAAGCGAGAACATCAATGGACTCCGTATAGTAACATCGTACATACGGGGTACACTCTAGCCTACCGTACAGAAATTATTCTCCTTTCCGTCATGAAATAGCACGGAGCAGTCATCCAGGGTTCGTCTGTCGTATAAATGCCTCTTTGGTGTTATTGGAAAGCAGCACGCAGGATAATAATAACGCCCAATTGCAATTCCAAATAAATAAGAGATTTATCGAGGCTTGCAGCTTTGCAGAGAATCCATGCAGGCAATAGCGATGCACGTTGACGTTTGTCTATGTACACCATGTACTAAAGTGTAAAGTTCAAAGCCTTGTAATAATAATAATCACCGTCACAGGCCACCAGAACGCCTGTCGTCATAGAGTAAACTGTATTATGTATTACCCCGTAATAGGAAAATTAAGAAACGCCTGACCCTTGGTCAGGCCTCGAGCCCTGGTCGCTTAACCTCGTCAGACATCTATGATAAGCAAAAGGGTCATCTGGTAATGGTCCCACCGAACCCCACTGTTCCAGCACGAACCTCTGTTAGTTTGACCATCGTTACTACTGAGGTTATGTCACATACGATTACTGCATGTAGTAAGTTATGCACTCTATTGTACGGAGGAACAAATTACATAAGTAGTAATGCAGTGGCAGTAGTTCCCTCAACCAACTGTTGAACTGATACATGCTTAGATTTGATCCCAGTAAACGGAAATAAATTATTGGGCAACCAAAAAGAGAGAAGAGAGGGTCTAATTGCTGTGGATAAAATGCTTTTATCTTCTGCTATGGAGACATTAACCCCTGTCATATAGAGAACCATAGTATGACACTTCGTAAACATGGATGATGGCACTGTCTAATCTATGACTTCTTTATACGTTGTTGGATACAGTAGTAGTACTGTGCACTGAGCAGCGAGCACCTGCCAGCGAGTACCTGCCGGAGACCAACTTGAAGTGAAAGTAATCCATACAAATATGCATGTACGGAAAGTGTATGTACTGTACATCGTTGGGCGTGTATATTTAGAGGCTGGTAGGTTTATATTAGTCTGTATTATTACTCTGTACTGTACTATCATACTACCGCTACCTGCCACATCAAAACCAAACCCCGTAATAGACGTAAAATAACCTTTTCAACATCTGCAATACTATTATTCTTCCTCTTTTCCTCTCTGTGAATCTTCTTGTTATTTTGCCGGGAAGAAAGACAAGAGGTTAGCCTTTGCTCTTCGCTAATTTCTCATTTTATTTTATTACTTGTCCTCATTCCTTGCTGTGTTCCTGCAGCGCTCGTATTCGGTGGCCGCCTTGTCGTCCTTTCAAGAGTCCCATCAACGTCACTCCGGCCGCTTCCCCCCTCCCCTCCTCCTCCTCCCCTTGGAACTTCGTTCTACCGACTGCCTGAACAACTCCACCAACTCCCCAAGGCAGAACCTATCCCTACGAGGCACACAGCACACGCTCTCTGCCATCAAGAAAAAATCCTTACTTGTCATTTTAAATCATTGACAATTTAGGCTGCAAGTCATACTCCGTACAGAGAGCTCTCTCTCTCTCTCTCTCTCACAAAGCAACGATCCTCGTCCTTTCTCCTTTAATCGAGGCACTTGCACTTCTTGGCATTCAAGAGCGCTCTATCTCGATCTATTGGCCCTTGGTCGGAACCTTCCACCTCTGATTCGGCCGTCCGAAAATCCGCTTTCTCAACCTTTCATCTCCCGCAACACCCACCTCCACTCATCATCCACCGCTCGGATACTCGCCCAATCCAAGATCCCTAATCAACTACCGTTTCTTACCCCCTCCTTCTCCCTCCAACCAAGTGTAGTCTCTTTCTTGGAGCTGCACGTACTTTTTTAGCACTTTATCCCATCACGGACCACACAGCGCACCTCTGTTTTCATTCCCAAGAACCCGCCATCGAAGCCACAGCCTTCTATCCTTTCGATACTGCCCGATCTGCCGACACCTCACCTTGTCAACAAGACTTTCATGATGTCACAAAGCCGGCCTGGGCTGTTTTCAAGCCTACGTATGGGTGGTAAGCATTACCCGTACCCGTTACGGAAAAACCACTGTTTCTTTTCGCAATACGAAATCGAATTCGCTTGCTAACTTTCCCGTCTATTTGCCGTTTACAGAAGTTATTCGCGAAAAGGTTCAAGACGGTGTGACTGGCGAGACGAAGGAAATTCAATATACTCAGTGTAAAATCGTAGGCAATGGCTCGTTTGGTGTTGTTTTTCAAACCAGGATGGCACCCAGCGGTGAGGAAGCTGCCATTAAGCGCGTCCTTCAAGATAAGCGTTTCAAGGTATTTCCAACTTGCGCGAGCGCGTTGGCTTCCCAGTTCAGTTCTGCCGGATGCTAACTTTTATCATAGAATCGCGAGCTACAAATCATGCGCATCGTGCGACACCCAAACATTGTAGAGTTGAAGGCTTTCTATTACTCCAGTGGCGATAGGGTACGCTGTTTCGTCCTCCTCAGTCAATGCGCTCGTCCAGTCTCCGAACACTTCTGTCGTGGAGCTTATTAACACTTATGACTAACGATGGACCGACAATCGCAGAAAGATGAAGTATATCTGAATCTCGTCCTCGAATACATATCAGAGACTGTCTATCGGGCATCACGGTATTTCAACAAAATGAAGACAACCATGCCAATGCTGGAGGTGAAGCTCTACATTTATCAGCTCTTCCGGTCCTTAGCATACATCCACTCCCAGGGAATCTGCCACCGGGACATCAAACCCCAAAACCTCTTACTTGACCCGAACACTGGCGTCCTTAAACTTTGCGATTTTGGCTCGGCCAAGATATTAATCCCCAATGAGCCCAACGTTTCTTACATTTGTTCTCGCTACTACCGTGCGCCAGAGTTGATCTTTGGCTCAACGAACTACACGACTAAAATCGGTACTTCCCCTGCCCTCGTTCATTTTACTTCTTATCATAAAACAGCCAAGTTGCTTACAAGTCATAGACGTTTGGTCTACGGGTTGCGTGATGGCAGAATTGATGCTAGGACAACCGCTGTTTCCAGGAGAGTCGGGCATTGACCAGCTTGTCGAAATTATCAAGGTTCTGGGAACGCCATCTCGTGAGCAGATTCGCACGATGAACCCTAACTACATGGAACACAAGTTCCCCCAAATCAAGCCCCATCCATTCAATAGGGTAATGAAACTCCGAGTACTAAGAATAAATAACGTTTCTCAGTTGCTGACTTTATGATTAGGTTTTCCGAAAGGCCCCCCATGAGGCCATTGACCTAATTTCTGCTCTTCTAGAGTATACACCAACACAGCGTCTATCGGCAATCGAGGCACTGTGTCACCCTTTCTTTGACGAGCTCAGAGATCCTCATACCCGGTTACCTGATTCGCGCCATCCAAATGGTCCTCCGAGGAAGCTCCCTGACCTCTTCGATTTTTCACGTCATGGTATGTTAAATGATCACTTTAACCACCTCGTTCTCCAGCTCTTTAATTAATAAGTCGCTGACGTCGTCAAAGAACTTTCGATTGCTCCCTCCCTAAACGGTCGGCTGGTTCCTCCTCATGCACGCCCTGCGCTTGAAGCACGGGGAATCAACATTGATACCTTCAAACCTCTCCCAAAGGAAGAAATGATCGCACACCTTGACTGAGTCAAGGCATTTTCTTATAGATTACGAAGTACACGCCTGTTTGTAGTGCTACATATTTGCACATGCGCACGAAATTCTGCTTTCATGCCATAAGACTCCTTCATGCATCGGGCGGTCTTTGAACCAGGGGACGATTCTTCGAACTAGTATACCTCAGTCATTTTGGCAAAGGCATAAGGGAACTCGGTACTTTGAGCGGCTCTGGGGGTCAGAAGAAGCCGGAATGTGCAATCCATGTCATGACGCTGGAGGAGAGCGAAGAAAAAAGGATAAGAACGACAGAAAAAGAAAAGGCCAGGAAAAAAGAAAAAGGAAAAAATTAAGAAAAAAAGCGGAAAATATAAGAAGAAAATAAATTAAAAAAAGAAAAAAGAAAAAAAAGAAAAAAAATGTCTTTTTCCAGGAGGCGGTGGATCATGACTCCTTTGCGCAAGGGAAACGGATTGCCATGGTCTGGGATATCATGAAGGTGTCTGAAAGCAGCTCTTGGAAGGAAAAAAAGTGATACCCTTTATGCGCGAGTGTCTGTCTGCCTTCGGGGTTCAAGTCTGCATAGCTTCATATCTCGAACGAAGGGTCCACGGGAACACAATAACGCAGCAAGTCGATGCGAGACGTGCTCGAGGACGGAACGAATTTCCTGCCAAAGTGTCGTCGTCGTGGAGAAGTTCTGCTGAAGGATTGGATGCACTCTGGTTGTATCTGCTTGGAATATAGACGTGTTGGTGGATTTATGTCGGCTTTACTGCGCTAGACGCACCTCCTTCTCTTTCCTGCCTCGTTTCTCGTTTCTCTTCCTCAGGCCTTCATGATTCCGCTTTGGGCCTTCGCATTCGTTTGGTTCGGCTTGGCTAGCATTCCACCTGGCCGCCATGAAGCTAAGTGTCTTTTAATTCCGAAAGCAGACTACCTGTTTCTTCTTTGCTTTAAATCTAGACTTTGAAGAGTATGTTCAGAAAGATTTCGTGTCCTATTTTGAACTTGCTGTAAGTTGTAGCCACGGTCTCTCCATACATAGCTCCTTATCAGATCATCAAAAAGTCTGTCTCATTCTATCTCTAAGGAGGGATCCTCCAGGAGGTCACCTTCCTGGTGGTCTGTGCCTCACGTGTTTTTTACGTACAGGCTGCTTTTCTACATTACGTAATTGGAATCGGATCAACGCTTTACCGGTATCCAGGTATCATTGGTTGATACATATATCTTACGGAGCAGGTAGCCTACCGTATCATAGACGTCTGTCTCTTTGCGCGCTCTTTAACTACAACGTATTCGTTTCGTGGACTATCTCCAGCACTGGCGGCCGCGCCCTGGGGTATACTGCAGTATTGGTTCATCTGGGAGACAAAATTGGGGTGCGGGAAAGCTCGTTTACTGCTCCCGAGTAAAACAGTATGGCTGACCACGAACGCCGATTTCATGGTCCCAGAGCCGGACGCAAAAGACGCTACAGAAGTCAGTATTAGTTGGAGAAGTCAAGTCAATCACATATATTTCCATCCGTCTACGTGCTTGCTTGCTGGATACATCGTTCCGTTCCTTTGCTAACAGATTCTCGTTCTAAGATGACGACGACTATGACCGACGCCCACAGAGGCGTAGATACGATGAGCCTCTTATTGTCAGAGTTCGGAGGCAGCTGTTGACAATTGCGGAAACGGTACGAATCGAATTCTTTCTATTCTCGGCAATATTCCTACGCTCCCGTACTATCTCGGTGTAGGGATTCCGATGTGAGCTTCATGGCGCATTCGCTGATATATACATATATATGTCCATACAATAGGCTGCAAGAAGAGCAGAGGAAGATATCGCGAGCATTGCGAGAACAGTAACCGAGAACTATGAGGACGAAGAATTGAGAAATACATTTATCCATCTCGTGGTAGACCTGTGAGTTTGAGCATCCGCTGCTCGATTACGGAGCCATTGATAGCTGATTGTGTGTCTTTCTTTTTCGAACAGCGTTGTCGAGCAGCCACTGAAGATCCCATTCGTCGCCGCAGTAGTTCTGGTTGCGAATAACCACAAGTCCGAGCTTGTGGCAGACTTGCTGAAGGAGACAGGCCACGTCACACAGAAGTACATAAACATTGGGGATTGGCGGGAAGTCAAGCTAATCCTGCGCTTCCTCGGCTGTCTTCAGAATCTTTTTGAGGGTGATGGGATCTTTCCCGTTCTAGAAGAACTATTCGCGCGCGCTGTTGACCTCCAAACAGCGTCATCAGAAGATGTAAGTGATTTCCCTATTTAGCAAATGGTTATTTTGCTGACACGTTTTCTCCATTTCATGCAGTTATTAGGGCTTGAGCTTGTGAAAGTAATTTTGTTCACAATTCCATACGTTATGGCATCGTCTGCGTCTGGCTTCGAAGCTCAGGCAACTTCTCTCCTCGACAAGACCGATATAATTGCTTCCACTCCTCATTCGCTTGTGGACTTGGTGGATCCTTTCAATCCAGAGGATGGCAAGGGCTCGTCCGTCCAAACTGTCATCGGTCTTCTTCAGAAGCAACTTCAGGGAGAGGCTAGTAAGGCTTGGGAGCTTGCGTGTATCCCTCGCCCGTGGAAGACAGTGGAGGAGGAAAAGGAGACGGAGGAATCAAATCCGCAAAGTGAAGGTCCAAAGCATCCCTTCCCGCAGATAACAGTGCCAAATCCGGTGGCCAACGGACCGAGAGCCATCTTTCCAGAGATCTACTTCTCTGTATACTCAGCGCAGGACGTGGAGACAGTACCTCCAACTTCCGACGTCTCCTCGTCTCTGCTGAGAGATGCTCTGGTTGACACCATCAACATCCTAGACGTGAATCGCATTACGACAGCCAAGTTCCTGATCGATGTTGATTGCTACTTTTCGCCGACCACATTTGTGAAACGCGCAACGCCTTTTGACAGACTGCGGGATATGCCCGCAGATCGAACCACGTGGAAGCCTGAAGATGTAGCGGTGGATGCTGTATTCTCGCAATTATTTCAGCTCCCAGCTGCTGAGCATAAGCTCGTTTACTACCACTCCGTGCTCACCGAATGTTGCAAGATTGCGCCGGCGGCTATCGCCCCTAGCTTAGGGCGTGCAATACGTTTCTTGTATAGCAGCCTAGAAAAGCTTGACTTGGACTTGAGCCATCGCTTCCTAGACTGGTTCTCTCATCATCTCAGCAACTTTGGATTCACGTGGAAATGGAGCGAATGGTGGGTTCTTTTGAAGAAGAAATTACAAGTTCGTACGCCATTACTATAGGACAGATACTAATTGTTTGTATAGGATTGATGATATTGAACTTCCTATGGTTCATCCCAGGATGGCGTTCATTACAGGTGCGATTGACAAGGAGATTCGACTGAGCTTTGCACAGCGCATTAAAGGAACACTTCCGGAACCCTACCATCCTTTGATATCGGAAGGAAAAGAAAAGGATATTCCGGACTTTAAGTATCTGTCAGACAGTAAGTCGATATTTTTTAATTTACCGTTCCTTTCTGGCATTCAAAAGCTAATCTGCCAAAGTGACACCGTATGCCAAGGAAGGGAATGAAATTATGCAGCTCATCCGCCGAAAGGCGCCAGATGAAGAAATTCAACCGCTCATAACGGCAATCGAGGATCAGGCTAGAGAGCACGGTGTAGACGAACCAATACTCCCTTCAACCGATGCATTCGTCACATCTGTTTGCTTTGTTGGAGCCAAGTCGCTCTCACATGTGCTTTCGTGCATTGAGCGAAACAAGGAACGATTGCTGTCCATCGGACCCAAATCGCCACGTGCCCGTCGTCAGATCATCACCTCAGTCATGGAGTATTGGGCTGACCAGCCCGGCATCGCAATCAACATCATTGACAAATTCCTAAACTACACGATCTTGACGCCTATGTCCGTCATCGAATGGGCGCTGGTGGACAACCTGGCGGCGGGAACAATCCTATCCAAGGCGCACATTTACGAAATGATCTCCGCCACCGTCGGCAAGGTAACCAACCGCCTGAGACAAATAGCCGCTGCGCGCACACAACCCGGCCTCTACGAACCCCAACTCAGCGTCCTGGACGAAACCCTAACGCGCGAGAAAGGCGACATGCAGGCCCTCTTCAAGCTAATCGAAGACTCCCTCGTATCCGTCGCAGTCGGCAGTAACGACCAATTAATGGAAAGAGGCGACGGCTCCGGCGCCCTACCCGAGGACGCCATGATTCGCGAGTGGGGCCGTAGGTGGCTTCGTGTGTTCAGGCGGAAGGCCGCAGTTGAGGACTCTTTTATTTTGGCGCTTATGGCTACTGCTACTCCTGTGGGGACGGTTGCTCCACCACCACCTCCTCCTCAGAATGTTGATCCTGCGGAGAATAGTGGTGGTGGTGCTGGTGCTGCTGGTGCTGATGCAAGTGCCGGTGCTGGTAGCGCTGCTGCGGATGGTGATATGGATGTTGCTGAGGGGGATGGGATGGCTGATATTTCGTGAGAAGCTGGTTGGTTAGTTAGTTTATTCCTCTTCTTGCTGTTGACGTTGACTTCGTGTGTGCTGGGATGGTGGTTTTCATGTAATGTACTATTACTCGTTAGATCGTGGGAAGAAAAGTTACAACGATCGATCAATTGAACATGAACGGATCTCAGGAACGAAGTTCCCTGAAACCGTCTTCTCTGGAATCTTCTGTTGGCGAACTACATGTCTATTTCCCATGGTTTGTCAACTGAAATATCCAAGGATCCCGTGAGATCCCAACCAAAAACACTTTTTTTTTTTTTTTTTTTTTTTTTKGCTTGCATTCAAATGGAAAGGGATTGTGGTCAGGACAACTGTGTATTATTGACATTTGACAATCGACAAGCAGGTATATATGCATGATTCATAAAATTATACACAGGAAGAGTGGAATTAAATACATTATAGAGCTCGAACATCAGTGTCCAAGCGTAATATGGTGATGGTTAATACAAGAAGACTGATGATTTATTAGTAGTATAAGTACCGAAAAAGAAAGAAGAGACATGGTTGAAGGTCTGTAATTTGTTTTCTAGAAAACCAAATCCAACGAGTCAGCAAAACGGGTGCTATATTTTACCAAAACAAAGTAACAAAGGGTGATAGGCACTCTGATGTCTAGCTCTGGCAAGAACAGATGACGATAGCCCTTCTTTTCCTTTGAACTAGCAGGGGTTCCGAATTAACTAACCAGCCATCAGAATGTCCTCTGTTTTATACACGTCGTAATGTTGGTGGATTATTCACAGGTCCTTTTTGGTAGTGTCGTCGTCGGCGGCGAGATAGGCGCGGTCATCCTCGCCTTCGACCTCGTGGAGGATAGTCTCGGTTTCCTTGGTTTGCTTGTTCCAATTGTCCTTGTTGATCTTGGTTTCGCGACGGAAGAGTTCTTCGTTGGGCTTCCGGTAGCTGCTTCCCATGCGGTCCCACAAGGTGGTGAATTGACCGTAGTTGAAGTTGAAGTAGAGGTGGTGCATTGTATGGCAAGCAGCACCGTTAATGACGGGGCTGTTGGCGACGTATTCACCGTCGTGAATCAGAACGGTCCAGATGTTGATGAAGCCAAAGAGCAAGACGTAGGCGAACTTCTGCAGAGGGAAGAAGAAGGGGAATATGTGGTAAGGAACGCTCTGAGACCAGCCGTCCAAGGGGTGGAAAGCGTAGGAAGCGTAGGGACTGGGCATGATCCACTTGTGGTGAGGCTTGTGCAGGGTCTTGTAGACAAGAGGGTGGTGCAGACCCCTGTGGATCCAGTAGATGAGGAAATCGGTGAAGGCAATGAATAACGGGAATTGTAGGATGCTGTAGTACGGAAATGGTTCTTCGGAAACCGAGTCGTACAATTTGGCGCATCCTCGGACCTCGGCGACGAAAAAGGGAACGGTGAGAAGGGCAATGACGGGAATGGCTCTCATGGCCTGGCTGATTTCCTGGGGGATCTGATTTTTGAGGAACTTGGGGTGTTTGACTGATTCCTTGTCCCAGACGAAGTGGTAGGACAGAGTAGCACAACCATAGTAAATCATGAAGCCGAAGAACCTGGGATCGGATATATGTGTGAGCGTGTGCGCGCGCGCCTTCGAATCGTTAATAACAAGAGACGTATAGACATACCAAGTGATGAAATAGAAGCTGAGTATTTGGCGGTAGATATTGTTCCTTGGCCAAGCGCTCATATAGGCATATTTGGATGGCTCGAGGTGAATGAATTGGGTCGCGGGCTTGTAGACAAAAGGTTCGGAAGCCCCGAAGAAGGACAAAGTGGAATTGGGGGCATTGGCGAAGGAGGGAATGTAGGAGTTGACGGCGGGAGAGGAGGAGACGGAGGCGGGGAGAAGCGCGGAGTAGAGGCGATCGCCCACGAAGGTATCCCAGAACTCCAGCACGATGTCCATGGCTGCAGTGTAGTAGTAGTAGTAGTAGTAGTAGTAGTAGTAGTAGTAGTAGTAGTGGTGAAGTGGTGGAAGTTGAAGGAGAGTTGAAGGAGAGAAGAAGTCGAAGTCTGGAAAAACCGAGGAGAGATTACATAATCCACCCGCTGAATCAGGCGAGGGCGGAAAGATTCCAGCCGTTGGAGGAACTAAGCCACACCCGCCACACGCTAAGCCGCATCGGGCAATTCCCCGAGCAGCCAGCAGAGCCTCAGCACGGACCAGCACTTAAAACAGAACTAAACCGCATTGGGTAAGCCAACCAGACCTGAATTCAATCTTCCGCTTGTTTTTGCTTCTTCTCTTCTTCTTCTTTACTTCTTCTTCTTCTAATAATATATCTCTCTCTCTCTCTTCCTCCTCTAACTACCTCCTCTCCTCCTCTTCACATCCCTCCTCCTCCTCCTCCTTATATATCCCAAATTGCACATCTCTCTCACATTCACCCACCATGTATAACACGCATCGCGGCATGGTCTCTGCTCCTAGCTCCCGTCTAACGGACTTGCTGGACCAGCTCCGTCAGGAGTTCGAGACTCAGTCGCGGAGCACTGGCGAATTCGAACATCAGTGTACGTCGTTGATATATGTATATATATATAAGCGTTACCAGTGACTTACTTTACTGACTCTCAATCACAGTGACTGGCCAGCTTCAGGAAATGGAAATGATTCGCCAAAAAGTCTACCAGTTAGAACAGGCTCAGATCAAAATGAAACAAGAGTGAGTGTTTCTTCGTCTGCTCTTGGAATTCTTCGCCTTTCTTTACTTATTATTATATCGCCACTCTTTTCCTTTCCCTTAGCTACGAAGCCGAGATCCGAATGCTGCGACACGAATTGGAGTCGCGCGGTGTTCAAACCCTCCCGATGGCCGGTCATGTTGCCCATGCCGGCCCGCCTCAACCCCCCGCGCCTGCTTTGCCTTATGGTCCCAGTAATTTGTTCGGTGGCATCATGGCAAATCAAGGAGGTACTGGTCTTGCCCCTCCCCCTCCCCAGGATCAGCAGCCTCCCCAGCATCCCCTTCAACACCCTGCTTCCGCGGCTCAACCTGGTGCTCCGCAGCCGCCGCAGAGCTCTTTTGGAGGATATCAGCCTGGCGCTGCTGTGAACGGTATGTGTAGGATAGTTTTCAATCCGTTCCCGTGTCGCTAATATTCTGCTGGTTTGTGTTTTCTCTTGTTCAGGCTATGGACCTCCTCCGCCTACTGCTTCCCCCGGCCCTAACAAAGGAAGAGTACGCGCTCCTCCAGGTCCTGCAACTCCCCAACAAGCCCACATGGCCTATTCCGATCCTAGAGCCTCCCCCCAGATTGCTCGTCCTACCCCTTCCAGCCAAGCTTTGTTTCACGAACGTCCTGGCAACATGTTAGCCAACTGGAATCTGGATGATCTGCCCATGTCGCAGAAAAAGGAGGGTGCCGACTGGTATTCGGTTTTTAACCCCGAGGTCCAACGTGTGCTCGACGTAGACTTGGTTCACCACCTGGACCACGACAGTGTCGTTTGCTGTGTTAGGTTTAGTCGTGACGGCAAATACCTCGCGACCGGCTGTAATCGTTCTGCCCAGATTTTCGATGTGTCCACCGGTCAAAATATCGCCACTCTTCAAGATGAAACCGTTGGCAAGGATGGGGATCTCTATATTCGCAGTGTCTGTTTTAGTCCGGACGGAAAGTATCTTGCGACTGGCGCTGAGGATAAACAGATTAGGGTGAGTTTTATCGTCTCCTTCTTTTGTCTTCTTCATGGACTTGGTTTATATATATATGCTAATGCTTGGCCAATTCTACATAGGTTTGGGATATCGCTGCTCGATCAATCAGACACATTCTCACCGGCCATGAACAAGACATTTACTCCTTGGATTATGCGAGCAACGGGCGAGTCATTGCTTCCGGTAGCGGTGACAGGACGGTGCGCCTATGGAGTCTAATCGACAACCAAGCCTTCTTTGTTCTTACCATTGAAGACGGCGTGACGACGGTTGCCATGTCGCCAGATGGAAACTTTGTTGCCGCGGGCTCGCTGGATAAGTCCGTGCGGGTTTGGGACACGACGCGATGCATTCTGGTGGAGCGCCTGGATAGTCCTGACGGACACAGGGATAGCGTGTACTCGGTTGCTTTTGCGCCCAACGGCCGTGATCTTGTCAGTGGCAGTCTTGATAAGACCATCAAACTCTGGGAGCTCGGAGCGCCACGTGGTATTCAGACTAGTCCTGTTAATGGCGGAAAATGCGTACGGACATTTGAAGGACACAAGGTATGTTGTTCTTTTGAGGACTTGGTCGTCTATGTGACATACTAATGTCGCGATTAGGACTTTGTACTCAGTGTGTGTCTTACACCAGATGGACACTGGGTTATGAGCGGTTCCAAGGACCGAGGAGTTCAATTCTGGGATCCGATTACGGGCAATGCGCAGATGATGCTCCAAGGCCATAAGAATTCTGGTATGTTTATCGTTAGATATATATATAAATCTGTGTGCGTGTCTAACTGTTATCAGTTATTTCGGTTGCTCCTAGCCCTACGAACAATCTGTTTGCTACGGGAAGCGGAGATATGCGTGCAAGAATTTGGAGGTTAGTTTAGCGTTATTTGTCCATTGAGATTTTGGCAATGCTGACGTTCTCTTTCAGGTACTCTACATATACCGGACGGTGAATGAATGATTAAACCCGGGGTGGGCATTGGCGCAAATGTTGGTATTTGGTTTGAATTGGGTTGGATTTTGATGCGTTCAGTTCAAGAGGCTTATTGTTTGTTTTGTTTATTACCCGCGTTCCTGAACAAGCTATTTGATTTACATTTCTTCATCAAAAGATTTTATTCTGTTATCCTAATAAACTTGATATCAGATCATATATCACAGGGTGTAGGGAGTTGTACGAGTAGATCGATATGAACGAAACAAGTAACATGTCACCCGAGAGAGGTCGAGTAAAGATGGATCCCGCCCAAGCCGACGGTAAAAGGCACCGAGTAATGGTGGCGGTCAGTGGGAATTTCCAGGGTTATTGGCGGCTAAAGCAAAAAATCATTTATTCCAAAACAAATCGCCAATCGCGGTTATGAAGATGATTTTCCCCGGATCGACTTGGTGTCATATCATCTGCACGTATGCGTGGTTCATGTATATAAGTAAACAAATCCCGTAGCAATCAATTATAAACCTGCCTAACCACCTGATAGTCATCTGCTTTTGCTGTCTTGTATATATATATATATATATTTTAGTAAAGCGCTGAGCTGGATCAAGATTGAGCAGTTCGTGAATCTTCATTCAGAGACTAACGAGACCGTCGTCCGGTGGAGGTCACCTGACATATATATCCCTATATTGACATCCCATCCATCCAATCCAAAATGGAGGCCTCATTCGAGTTCCCCAGTCCTTTTCGTATAAACACCTCTAATCTCGGCCATGCTCATGCCAATGCCAATGCAAATGTCCATGGCTTCTCCTATTACTCCAGCCCAACCGCCTCGTTCCCATATCCCTTTCATCTCCCGAGTCCGGTATCGCCTCCGGCTCCCTCCTGCTCCTCCTCCTCCTCGTCACCCTATACCACCACCAGCATAAACCATATCCTCAATGCCTACCCGGCCCCGTTCCAGCAGCACAGTTTCTTCCTCCACCAGCATCCGGGGAGCTCCTCTTCCTCTTCTCCGATTTCCTCTACCTCGTCATCGTCGTCGTCTGCTGCTTCCTCGCCGTTTCAGCGGTTTTCGTCGGATTTGCCGTCTGTGCATGCCTTGCCTGAGATTCGACCTGCTAAAAATGCTTTCCGTCGTGTTGCTAAGGGTTCGTCGTCGAGGGGTGTTGAGGATTTGTTGGAGTCTCCGCGGTCGTCGTCGTCTTGTTGCAGTGGGGATTACCAGAATGGGTCTCCATCCTCCGAAGTTGACTTTTCGACCGAAGTCGATGTTTTGATGAAGGCTATTCAGTCGAAGGGTGAGGATGGTTCTCAGCCTGACGAATCTCGTGCTCGTTTACAGCCCCTTCTTCCGCCGCTTCTCCATCATCATGCTTTTGCTCAGGTGGATGGTTTCTCGCCGGTTTATGCGGCGCCGTTACCTTCACCCGGTCAGGAGTCTTTGGGTCTTGGAGGGCAAGTGACTGCTTCTGGGAAGAGGAGGAAGTATCATTGTTCTCTTCCGCATTGTGGGAAGAGCTTTGCGCAGAAGACGCACTTGGATATTCATATGCGGGCTCATACTGGTGATAAGCCTTTTGTATGTGTTGTCCTCTGTTTTTTTTCGCTTCCCATAGCTGTGGTGCACACTTTGCTGACGCTTATGTATAGATTTGCAAGGAGCCTACTTGTGGTCAGCGTTTCTCCCAATTAGGGAATCTGAAGGTAATAATAATTATCATACATATATACCATATGGGCACTTTTGGCTGACACTTCATTAGACCCATCAACGGCGTCACACTGGCGAGAAGCCTTATTATTGTGAAATTTGTCACAAGAGATTTGCCCAACGTGGCAACGTCCGTGCCCATAAGACAACTCACCAACAAGCCAAGCCGTTTAATTGCCTTTTGGATGACTGTGGGAAGCAATTCACGCAGCTTGGGAACCTCAAGGTAAGCGAATTGTCTTGTCCGAAGTGTGCATGGCGCAATTGCTCAATTCTACCATGCAGTCACACCAAAACAAGTTCCACGCAGCAACACTTCGCCGTCTTACGTCGAAGTTTGCAACTCTGTCTGGGACGGAATTCATGAGTCCCCAAGATAGAGCGCTTTGGGAGTACTTTTCCGCTCTATATAAGAACAGCAACAAAGGGATCAAGGGTCGAGGGAAGGATCGTAAAATTTCCACCACGGCCAGATCTGACTCGTCGGAGTTGGCATTCGGACATCCCTTCGCCCGTTAGGTGTGAAGCACCGAATATCTGAGATGAAAGTCACGAGTCCATGCATGAACTGCTTTACAATAGTGGGTTCTTGTAGTGACGGCATGACGAGAGAATGGAGGAGGCAACCGACAGTTCTCAACAACTTGTTCACACGCTGAACGAAGACTATGTCGACTTTATTTTTCGAGAAGACACGGAGACATGGGGTAGTTCCCAATGTTTTCTTTCCACCGGCCGTTGGCAGCTTTTGTTCCGAATCATCAGAAACGACGATTGAACACCAAGCTCTGTTCGGTGATTTTCTGTCTCGATAGATAAGTTTCGTTGCCGTTCTGAACCGTATACAGACAGTTATATACGAGGAAGGAGAAAAGTTGGTGCTGGCATCACTGACTGATTGCTCGATTTACAACCGCACGACTCATGTGTTGTTGAAAATGGCTGACGTATGTATGTTAATAGCGAATATGGATTATTCTTCTTTGTTTTTTCACCTTTTCTCTCTCGCTCCTCCATCCGCTGCAAGGACGCTAGCAAGTTACTTTGGATAAGTAGACTTTAGTGTTCTCATACACCAAGAACGTCACCCACGTACTCGGAAGAACCCTGAATAGATTCGGCCCCAGACCCTTGTAAAACCCAGCCAGGCCTTCCTTCACCCAAATCTGGGCAATGGCATCGACAGCACCCCGATAGATAAGATGCGCGTCGTAAGTCTGCAACCTCGACCTAAGAACCTGATAGGGATAGGTCACGCAACCGGCAAAAACCTTGGAAACGCCCGATATAACGAAGTAGTCCAAATTGCCCAACTGCGACCCGTTCCCGTGGTGTGAATCGAGAGACCGGGATCGGTAGACTTTTAGCTTCTCGTAGGCCATGAATTGGAGCGCTCCGTGGCTGACGCCGAATAGCGCGGGTAGGAGGCCTCGGTAGAAACCTGGCAGACCTTCGGTGCGCAGGATTTGGCGGGCGCCTGTGCTTAGGGATTTGTAGGCGCCTGGGGTGTGGGAGCCGGTTGAGAGCATTCGAGTTTTGAGGACCCAAATTGGGTTTGTTATTAGGGCTGTTAAGAGGCCTGGTTTATTTATTGTCGAGTGAGTATATATACACTCAAACTGACTATGCAAATCCGAATACATACCTGCAGTCCCCGAAGCAACAAAATAGTCCGACGAACTTAGCCCGCCCTTCGCTGTTCCTACTTCTCCGACACCAGGAGAACCGCGCAGCTCCCGCATAGCATCCTTGATAGTGCTATAGCATAGGAAATAAGCACCCCAGCTCGTTGAATTCCCGATTATGTTGGGCGTTAGGCCCCGGTAGAATGCCGTGATGCCGCCCTCATTGCGGAAGATTTCTCGGGCTACTCGAATTGAGCCGCCGAGTCGGGAGGAGTGAGTTCGGTCGACTGTTTTGTGTGTGTATATGATGGTTAGCTTTAGTTTGCTTGGTGGCTTTGAGAGGGTGTGTGTCTGTACCTTGAAGCCTTGTCTTGATCAGGTCGAGTGGATGCAGACAGAGGGTAGAGACTATCCCTGCTGTTATTCCGGCTATGGACTCCACGAAGGATTGCGGGAGGGCATCTTTGCTAGTCATGAAACTTTCTGTTGTTTGGAGGTTTGGTTGGAGATATGTACTTTTTTTCTTTTTCTTTTTTTCTTCGAGTAACTTGCGACTTGCGATTTGATTGGGAATTTTTGCTCTTTTTCTCTTTTTCTGTTCGCCGAACCGGAAGGTTTGATATGACCGAGGTTTAGCTTCCTGTGCTCCGGTTTCTAGGTGCTTCTTAGGATAGATAAGTCGTTATTTAGGAGTGGCTCCGTAGTTCATACAGCTGAACCGGTTTTGTACGAGATTCCTCTCGTGGCATATGGAATCTCCGATATCAAGGCGTACCAAGTCAGAAGGAAACAAGAAACAGAACACTCAAATTAACCGGAAAAAGCGCAGAAATCCATATAATACATGCAGCCATATCTATACATAACCTCCAGACGTAGATGGCTGAGACCGACATCCCAACATTGATTCAGTATCGAGGCAACGTCGTATTCAGTCGATGAAGCCGACGGAGCAAATCCTCTTTCAACTCTAAAGCAGACATTATCATAAACCAATATATCCCATGATGATTCCTTAGGCAAGTGGCGAGAACAGCCTAGCGACATGAGTTAGTTACCTGTTGCTTTAACTCGATGAGCAGACGGCATAGTGGACTGAGCGTACTTGAAGAGCGATGGTTTCGGTTCACTGTATGTGTATCCTGATTCTTCTGTTAGATAGGCCCGTTTAAGATGTTGTCTTTCTTCTAGTTCGTACCGAGATAGATGATCAAGGGCAGATACCCGCTGTTCAAATGGTTAATGGAGGTGAACATTGCGGTAGACTTGGAAGTCAAGCAAGACTCACTAATGGATGGCGACTCTGGAGACGTCGATGGCCTTGGAGACGCGCTCCTGTTACAGCAGTTAGCCGAGAGGAATAGCAGCAGTGGGAGGCATGATTCCCACCTTTGTCTCTTCGGAAAATTGGACCATTTTGGTAGAATTAGACTGTTCTTTGAGGAGATATATGGAGATAGTATGATAGTATGATAGTAAGAGGTTGTTGGTTGCTCGGAGGGAAAAATTACTTGCTGGAGTTCTAGAAAGTTTTCCGAACCACCGCGCTCTGCTCTGGCCAAGCTCTCTCGATTTTCCAACATCGCGTTGTTTACTGCACTATTTTATTTCTTGTCAATAATAATTGACTTGATTGCCTTTGAATTCTCCCGTTTTCTTTTATATTTGGTCCGTTGTATTTGCTGTTGGCGCCATGTCCGGCGCAAGGCACTGGTAAACAACCCTCATGGACCCTCAAAAAGCTCAAACCAAACTAACAAAATCACAGGGAACAAGACAAAGAGGCCACTGTCTACATTGGAAACCTCGATGAACGAGTTACGGACAGCCTAGTGTGGGAGTTGATGCTGCAAGCCGGCCGCATCGTGAACGTCCACCTGCCCAAAGACCGCGTTACCCAATCCCACCAAGGCTATGGTTTTGTGGAATTCATTAGCGAGGAAGATGCCGAGTACGCTTCGCGCATTATGAACTGGATTCGTCTCTATGGGAAACCTATACGTGTGAATAAGGCTTCTGCCGATAAGCAGAAGACGGTGGAGATTGGCGCGGAGCTTTTTGTTGGGAATCTTGATCCTATGGTTACTGAGCAGGTGCTTTTTGATACGTTTAGTCGGTTTGGGGGTTTGGTGTCTATTCCGAAGGTGAGTATTTCTCCTTTCCTTTTTTTTTTTTCCTTTTT
>HG983382.1:98405-130751 GCA_900006255.1 Xeromyces bisporus
ATATATATATATATATATCACGCATGAGGAACAATAGCAAGCAAAATCCCCCGAATTGAAGCCATTARAAAAAAAAAAAAAAAAAAAAAAAAAAAAAAAAACAAAAGCTACAATACTAACCTCTCCGCAAGACCCTGTCCAACTCTATACCCCAACGACTCGAGGCGGAAGAACGTCGCTTCTCGCGTCTCCTCGTCATCCGGTTGTTTGTTGTTGTTGTCTGTCATCAGGGATTCTTTGGAGAGTCGCTCGGACATCGGGACGAGTTCGATTAATAGGAAGTCGAGGCAGGAGGCGCTGAGGTAGCGGGCTTGTGGGTCGGTTGTGTTGTAGGGTTCTACTGGGGAGTCGAGGGACATTTTTCTCTTTCAATGTTGTTTCGTTTTGTTGGTTTTGGTTCCGGTTTGGCGGTTGTTGGATTGGTTGATGTTGGTTCGTGGGTTCAATCATGTATATAAGAGGTGCATTGGTTTTGGGGCTCGTTGAGTCGTTATCACTGACTTATCACAGTATTTCGAGTTCCGCAAGATAGTCATGGCCGTTGAAATATGGTAACCCTACAGTACCCTGTATATCTAGGTATATTCTTAAATACATCAACAATCAACCGAACTTCAAGTTCAAAATCCGATTATGACACGGTATGATATTAAATACTCTACTCCTCTGCCCGTGAACACCATATAATACATTACGGCCAGTTTCCATGCCAATCGCACCAAACGCCCTGTCAGTCACTTAACCGAAAGTCATGCATCATAGCCAGCATTAAGGCTCTAGAATGAGAATTACCCCAGCACGGAGACCAAGATTCCTCCATTAACGAAGGCGCTGTGGAACCCATACTGGTGGATAGTGCTGTGAACTTCGATCTGGCAAACTCGAAGTTTGTCGTTTTGCTGGCCTTACAGGGCCGTCTTCTTCCTCGTCGCTTCCAGTAAGGTCTATGACTGGGGCTGCCGGTCGTTTTCTTGTTGATAGGCTTGCCGCAGGCGACATTGTTGATGAATCTCGCGATTCGGTAGGTGTTTGTTGTAGTGAAGATAAGTTGACAGGGTGGTGTTCTTTTTTTATGGGTGTTGTTCCAGACTCTTTGATCTCTATTAAATCGTCCTCCTCTGCCATTGGACTGGCGCCGTTGGCTACTGAAGTGTCATCTTGTCGAGGACTTGACCATGTCCCATTGGGCTCTATAACAACCTGCTCCACATCGTGGGAGGTAGATGCAAGTATATTGTCGACATACCTGGGTTGTCAGGCGGACAAGGTATGGAAGACTTAGCAATCAGGAATAATACTTACTGGTCGATTTGCAATGATTCAAAACTGGTCGCTTTAGAGCAAACGGGGCATGTCCAAGTCGGAGCTTGTTCCTGCAATTGCAAGAAAGATGATGCGTCAAAACATTGATTGTGTGTGCATACCACCGAACGACAAGGAACTTCAATTCGAAGCGTTGACAGTGGGCACTTCAGTGACATAACGCTTGATGTAGCAACGATATCGGTGTCTTCAGCTCTGTTCCTCACTATAACGAAATTAGAAACATTGCACATTCAATACGGTTGAGTGAATGGTATCATACTTTCTCGTACTACTTGTTCCTTGGAAATGGTCTTCCTTGCCTTCAGCTCAGCAACAAGATCCTCCATCGGATACCTTTGCACGAGGTTGACAAGGACAAAATATTTCTGTGGATCTGTCAGTAAAAAGTATGCGAGAAAAGGGTTCTAATGCTTGCCTTTTGGGTAAGCGCATAAGTCATGACAACTTGGTTCGGGTACCCTGCTTTCTTTCGTATGTGATCTGTTATGTCTGCAGGGCGGGTAGTTCCGGGTTTGTTCTTCAAGCCCCTCAGGTTTGCTTTGACTTCATCAAGATTTACCTTGAGTTCCACCTGATGAGGGAATGCTATGTCTGACTTGGTATACTGGTTGAGACCAGTGTCGGCCGCGCAGTAAACCATCACTCGAGTATAATCGGTCTGTTGTAACCTTGTAGCTACACTTGGGCTTAGAATAACTTTCAATTCCACACTGTCCCTGGTTTGTTCGCGAACTTCTCTCGTGTCAGAAACGAAGTGAAATGCGCACCGATGATATAATCTTACCCTTGCATTCCACAGTATGAGAAAGTGGTTCCAATATTTTGTAGAATGGACTATCCTTAAACATCAAACGACCTTGACCCTTGTGAGCGATTGCCGTCAGCAATGACGAGGCAGACCAAGATGCGTACCATTCGTGAATGAACTTGATGCCGCCGGTACACCGAGCGGTGACGATCTATTTGGCGTAGACAATGTGTTTGGAACTGAAGGTGATTGATATTGGCGATAAGGTGTTGACTGCGTTGAAGGTCCTGGTATCGAGCGCTGTGCTATAGCATAAATGAATCTTCTCAGTCTATCGTAGCGGTTTAGGTCTCCACTATGAACGAGTGATTCAAGATCTGCATGTTCCAAGTGACAGTTAACCTTCAACATTCAAAAGCATCTTTGTCTTTTGCATTGACCGCTCTAAGCCGACAGCAAAAGTAGAAGAACCAGAATGGACATGACGAACGCTCGATTATGCGAATTTGCAGCGTAACTTTGACTCCAGACACTGGAAGCCTTTCTGTCTTCAGCACATCCTTAAGTTGCGCATTTGTCAGGGTCTTGACCAGAGCTACTGCACTCTGTATTTCCGAAGGGTGGCCGGTAGAAGCCATTATCGATGGTCAAATCGGACAGAAGTCGGTGCCCCTTCAGGTCTTGTGTTCTCAAGATGGGAGATTCTTCAATATCGCCACAGCTGCAATTGCTCCAAAGTAAGGCATTTCAGCTCAATTCCTTATAGTCGACTGAGAAGGAAGCTTGCGTCGAAAGACAGAACCGTCACTCTGATTTCGCATAATATTTATATTTCAGTACAATAATGTGTACAGAGTACGGAGTATCGTTCGGAGTAAGAAAAGGTTTCCGAGCGTGGATGACATAAGACGATTTGCATTCAAAAAGGTTACAAAAAGGTTTTGATATATTTTTACTCGACTGACTACCGTATCATATTTCTCAACGAGCATTTATTTCCTGTACCTTGTCATACCACGAGTCCGGCTGGCTTCTCCCTCTCCATAACAGGAGAAAAAGGAATTTTACAAAAATGGCGAAGAGCGCTAGAGCTAGTTCTACCAAGCGCAACAGAGCGCAGCTTCGGGGAACTGTCTTCAACCCTGTTGTTGAGGCACGAACGGAAAGACTCTCGGAAAAGTTAAAAGAACTTGCTACTCGTCCGAACGAAGACGGGAAACAGAGTATGGAGTTGGATAATGCTGGATCAAGTAAGTTACTGTTCTCAACGAGCTTCACGTCTCAAGGTGCGAGTTCTAAACCTCCAATGTAGATGAACAAAAAGAGACTTCTGATGCCAGAATTCGACAACCAGGCGAAGGTAACCTTTCCTCCTTATCCCTTTCCCGTATTTGGCTTGGGAGACAATTCTATATCGGAAGCTAATGTTATTGAAGACATGGACATCGACCAGGGTGCCGCCAAAACCGCAAAGAGCCGTGCTCGCCGATCAGAGGGCGTCCAAAAACGCGATAAGAGGAAGAGTCGTACATCCATAGTTTTCAACAAGCACCCAAAGACATTCCCCAAGAGACGGTAAAGAAGTTTGGGTCACCACGAAAACGAAAATTATGCGGCACAGCTTTTCATAGGCTTGAGTCTGGAGATGGTATGGCCATCAATCGAGCTTCGTTAATTCAGCAGTCATTTATCCTACTCGTCCTATATGCTTTTTGGTGACGAGCGTACCTGATACACTGTGCATGAATATATACTCTTGTTCGGATGCTCTTGAATCTTCGAAGTCCTCGAAATACCTACATGTGACACCACCTGTACGGACTGCTTCTTACGAAACGGACAGAGCGAGTTGGTGAGAGTGTCGCGAGAGATATGTGACGGGGGGAGATTGCGAAGTCTGCGTGCGTGCAGTGGAGGAGATTGCTATGATAGCAAATACAATTTATACCCACGTTTTGGGTCACGGCGCCCAAACCAAACCAAACGTACCGTGGCGGACAGCCTCCCTTATTCGGTTTGGTTCAAATTTAAATATTCGCTCGAACAGCATTCACGAATCTTACCAATTAGGCGAACCACGATTTGTTATACATATCTTCCTTAATGATGGTTTAACTCTGGAATTTAGAACCGTAGTTATGCCGCGGCCCGCGGTGGTTAGGAAGAGTTAGCGACTACATGCTCATTGGCAGAGCCATTGCGGCTCGATGTTTCTTTCAGAGTTTGAGCATCCTAAATGGAGCGCATATGATCTTGAGCTCATGCTGTTGGAGCATTTATTGCCCAGGTTTCATGCTGTATGATCGTACGGCAGCGATTGGTTTTAACCCTCTTCACGTGACGGCTATTTTTCGATGTTATCAATCTTTCCATCGTCCTCCCTTGTCCTTGTAATGATAGCCTCGGGTCGACGTTCGAATTCAATTCGCTCTGGAACATGCATGCCAGTCTCGTTTAACTACCACTACCACTACTGCTATCACCCTGAAGCATATGCAATTGAATAGGTCGATTTCAGGAACTGATCCCTAAGGTTTCATACTCGTCGAGAAAATGGCCATCAGACCAAACTGGGCAGCCTTGGTTGCCAATGCCCTGGTTCCTGTTGCCATTGTTATCTTCGCTTCTGGCTTCTTCCCTTATAAAACTATGCTCCCTGGCCTAGCAAAGTTCGACGAATTAAACGACGTTACTATTCCTCCAGCACCTTTCGATAAAGTCATTTTCATGGTGGTCGACGCATTGCGGAGGTACGAATTCTGAGTTTCGCCTTTAGATGCTGCGAACTGAATAAACGGAAACCAGTGACTTTGTATATTCAAATCAATCGGGCTTCTCGTTCACGCAAAGGTGATTTTTTTATCAGATGCCGCAGGAGCATGTTATTTGTAACAGAAGTTTAATGATATCGCCTCACTTTAACAGCTTGATCCGGTCCGGTGCTGCTATCCCTTTTACTTCTCACGCTAGTTCTCCTACTGTCACGATGCCTCGCCTGAAGTCCATGACGACAGGGTCAGTTCCTTCGTTCTTGGATGTCATTCTTAACATTGCTGAGTCGGATACCTCATCGACGCTAGCACACCAGGATACATGGTTGGCGCAGCTGAAAGCCAAAGGAGGGAAGCTCCTATTGTACGGGGATGATACCTGGCTCAAACTGTTTCCCGGGATGTTCGACAGGGCCGACGGGACAACAAGTTTCTTTGTTTCGGTCAGTACGTTTCAACTATTAATCAGGGGCACAGTAATCGATACCAATTTGATTCTCTTTTTATGTAGGACTTTGTCGAGGTTGACAGTAATGTGACACGTCATGTACCCGGGGAACTGTTGAATAGCGACTGGTCGGCATTGATAATGCATTACCTTGGTCTCGACCATATTGGGCATAAGGCCGGTCCCAGGAGGTATGTGGATGATTACTGCTTAGTTTCATGACACTGACACAGACAGTCCACACATGATGACCAAACAGCACGAAATGGATTCTGTTGTGTCACAGATCTACGCAGCTATGAAGCAAGAAGAGCATCTCCAATCGGCAATCTTCGTGCTTTGTGGGGATCATGGAATGAACGATGGCGGGAATCATGGCGGGTCGTCAATTGGTGAGACGTCGCCTGCCCTACTTTTCATATCGCCCAAGTTCGAAGACAAGGAAGCTCTCCGGGACTGTCCCGTAGAAACACCGGATAACTTGCAATACTATCGTACTGTCGAGCAGTCAGATATCACGCCGACACTGGCTGGACTCCTTGGGTTTCCAATATCTTTGAATAGCCTAGGTGTTTTCATTCCTGAGTTTCTCATGATGTGGAATCATGGTATGGTCACTTCACTCCCTGACTGATAATCCTGGACATGTTAACACCTGGTTCTCGAATTGTATTAGGGTCTCAGAGGATTCGAATATTGTTGGAGAACTCCAAGCAATTGCTGAAGCCTGTCAAGGCGACATTTCCGAATTATAATTTCGACCCTTCGTCTATCCCTTCTCATTGTGATCTTGAAGAGTTAGACGGCATCAAAGAGGTCGAGTGTGCATGGTCACAGGCTTCCGAGCTCCTCCGGAGCTCTCAAGAAACAGGCGTTGAGAATCCAGAAATTGAGCACGCTCTCTTACGCTTCTCAATTTCTGCTCAACATGTAATGAGTAGCGCTGCCAGTAACTACGATGTTTCCAGGCTCTCTGTAGGCCTGTCTGTCAGTGCAGTCGCGGCCTTGCTTTCTCTGTTGTCAATATATAGACTCCTTCTGGAATCCAGATACCCCAGCTTGTTTCTGACGCTCAGCATCTTAGGCTATGGATCCATGATGTTTGCAAGCAGTTATGTGGAGGAAGAACAACAATTTTGGTATTGGATCTTCACTGGATGGATTTTCTACCTTCATGTCAAATCTTCTAGACAATATTCTCGACGCGCTCTCTCCAGTGCCAAATCCAAGCAAAATCCCCGTCAAATCGCGCGTCTACTCGCATGCGAAGCTGGAACGGTTGGACTTGCTATCTCACATCGTGCATTGAGAAGATGGAACCAAACAGGCCAAAAGTTTGCTGGCGAATCGGATATTGCGCGGAGCTTTCTGCCTTTTCATCAGAACATCCTATGGCTTATGATAATGCTAACATATGTAGACTCTTGCAGAGGTCTTCTTCTGACTGTTCCTCGCAATTTGGTCTGGAAAGTGCTCGCTGCTCTCGTCACGCTCGCGGCCTTCATCTTTAAAGTTGGCTTCGTAGCATCTGACTCTCCTGAACTGCTCGACAAGACACATATTCTGAGATACATGGGGAGCGTTTCCCAAATTATTCCGCCAGTGTCACAGGCAAGACTTGTCTTTTGCGGGCTTGCTTTGCTTGCAACACTCTCGGTCTATTTGGAAAGGAGTAGGGCACCATCCCAGGATAAAGGTTAGTGATGAAAGAGGCTTTACAAACTAGTTGGCTATTCAAGGATTCAGCTGATTGTCTGTTACAGCAACAGGCAGAGTGTTTCATGAAGCTCTGGCACTTTTTGTTGTAACCCAGTCGAAAGCAACAAATATTCCACTATTTCTGATATTCAGGGTCCAGTTTCTCATCCTGACTTCGACGAAATTGGCTGACATAGAAATCACGATAACGTCCCTGTTATTACAACACATGACCTTTTTTGCGTTCGGTGGTTCCAATGCGATCTCTTCTGTTGATTTGTCCAATGCCTACAACGGCATCGGACGCTATAATGTCCTTCTTGTGGGATTCCTCACATTCGTGAGCAATTGGGCTGGTCCGATTTGGTGGGCTTCTGCCGCTCGCGCTCTTCGATCTAAGGACACACGGATGGAGCGGTGGAATCACATTGCTTTGTTGTCACTTTTCGTCACGACGACCTTGTTGTCTACCATGGCCGCTTGTACGGCGTTGAGAACGCATCTTTTCATTTGGACTGTGTTTTCGCCGAAGTTCCTTTACACAATGGCTTGGTCGACCGCAAATCATCTTCTTGTGAATCTGTTGCAAGAAGTGGATTTCAGTATACTCCTGCGCAGATAGAAGGATCCATACTGCTAGTCGTTGCAACAGTCAATAAAGTCGGTTCACAGATTTGTTCGTCATTTATATTCATAGTGATAAGTCATGGGTATAATCATAACAGGCCTTCAAAAAGGTCATCAATAGCATTCTTCTTTGCCCTTTTCTTCTTCGTTGGTGCCTCCATCTTCACGCTCACGCTCTCCTTGCGTTTGGGCACTGATGAAGCGGCTATCATTTTAGATTCAAGCCTTGCGGAACGTGTGGGCTTTCGAACAGTCCCGGTTCGAGAGACAGGTTCTCCAGTGTCCTCGCTAGAGGTCTTAGCTTTGAGCGGACTATCTTCGCTTGATAATTCCTCGCTGAGGGGCCAGTCCTTCGTATCGGGCGTTATCCCGGTAACTTTCATAAGACGAGACAAGGTGGCTATTAGAACTGTGCCGAGTGCCGAGAATTGAGTATCAGCTACAACTGTCGAAAAGGCCCTGGTGTGGTGAGAGAAACGTTAGCAGGTTCACGAGGTTTTAAAAAGAAAGCAGTAAGTATCTGGTGCTGTTGCTGCCGCTGCTAGATCTTACAAATAACATCTCGGTGCAACATGCACCGCCAAATGTCGTATGTACACCTCAACAGAATGGCCAGATTTGCTGCTGGATGGCTGGTTCTGGTCTTCGAGAGCTAGCGCGATGTTCTGCGTGGTGCGTTTCAACGTGGACAACCACTTCCACCATTTTGATTTTCCATGTTGGTTTTTGTTACGGTGGAAGATTAGATGGAGCATGGATTGTACGGCGTGGATGTTTTCGGGGTCCATGTTTAACGTTTGCGACTTTGCGGGTCTTTCTGCTAGGAGAAAGGTTCGTTCGGGGCCTGATCTCGGGACTTCGGCAAGAAGGTTAGGATTTCCTACTTGGGCTAGATAGTGGATTCGGGAATCTCCGAGATTCGACTTCGGGATAACCTTAAGTTGGCGAACGTCCGAAGCTGAACCTCAGAGAATTGAGAACGTCGTCAGTAATACAGTAATTAAATACATATTCCTTCCCATTAACTACAGAGTATGATGCGGAGAATAATACATATTATTATATAGGATCGTATAAATCATGATTTATTGATACGTATATAGGTATGTGCTCTGAAGTCTCTCACAGACTCACAGTGGCTCATTTTCCGTTTTGAATATCTCAGTAGCCTATCATTCGTGCCTTGTGGTCTATCCTGTCAGTGTTCGGAGTCCTGGAAGGACTCCAGATACACCTATGATACCTATACCTAATAGACACTCTGTACGGCAAGGGATACTTTTCTACGTAGTTGTCTAGTTGAATTCAGAATACTGGCCCACGGTAGCAAAGAAACGAACACAACTTTTTTTCTTTTCACATCCTCAATGTCTCACGAAGACAGTACTCACCACGATTGGACAGCGACTTGAAGCGACGCCCAAACGATGGCGATTGGATGGAAGGCACCTAAAACTCGCAGAGTAGGGCTTCCAAAGGGAGATAATACACCCAACATTTAGACTCAAACAGAGACACCACGTCCAAGCCATCCAGGGCACAGAATGGTTTTCCCAATGAGTCAGAACATCAGGTGCCTCTCCAATCGAACAGTGAACTTGAAACAGACAACAGACAATCGTTTCCATCACCGACAATGTAGACAATCGACAATGGCATAAACCTCTCACTCCCTCTATCCATTTCAACATTTTCATTCGTTGTCTTCGATACTCCTCGGAAGGACAGGTGGTATACACCGAGAATGTTTCCCCCAATTGCTAAGGTCAAATCTAAGAAGATTTGGGCTCGCATTCAGAAAGGGGCTGGTGAACGTACCACGGCCTCACAGCGGGATAAGTGCATGGAGCGCTCCTAAGCCCATTACCGACACCGTTAGGGCGACGAGGGGCGAGCGTTCGAACATACACTATTTCACGCTCAGCAGCGGTCGTTCCACGGTCAAAATGAGAGCGACGACGACGCTGTTCGTCACGGTACTGTTGGCCGACACGCGGAGCAAACAAACCTGGTGAGATTGTCAGAACTAGAAGAATGCCTGCCATTTTAAAGAAAACGAATCACATACCAACATGCTCTGCATTCTCAATACTGCGGCGCATTTTTGAAGGGTTATCCGGTCCAGGAAAGCGGTCCTCGGTACCAGCAAGGGGACCAGGACCGGTAATAAAGATCTGAATACGACCATAAACAAGAATCACTTTGCAAAAGCCAAAAGCAAGTCGCAAAACATACCTTTGGGCGGAAAGACGGATGTTCCAACATGACGGAGCTGTTCCTGAATTTCTGCACCAGACAATCTTTTCCCTGTATTGCTATTTTTCAAATTTTAGACCATATCGGTTTGACAGAGCAAGCTGGATACTAACTGGCATAAGACACTTCAGCGACTTTATCGCTGTTGAAACAGTTCCTGGGAGGATATGTCAGTAGGGCAACATACAACTTTCAAAATGTATTTCTTACCAACTGCGACCAGCTCGCAAGGTAACAAACTAAAACGGGTCAGTAGAAACGAAGGATACACGGAGATGATAACTCAGCCTTACATCAATAATATCAACAGGCTATCGAGAGTTAGCAAAGTCAATAAAATAAGAAAAACAAATAAGAAGTTGTAGAAGACCGCAGCATAACCTACATCGGCGAAGTTGACAAATGCATAACCGACACTGTTACAGTACTCGTGAGCATCATGTCCCACGTATCAACATGGTGAAGAGCCCGGGAACCACGTACTTGCAATTATTCGCGAAATCTACACCAGAAAATGTCAGTAGTCAGGATTCCGAAGTAGGGGCATAGTATAATTCTCACCAATGCGCAGGTACATAAAATCATATTTACCAAGACTGGTCTCATCCACAATTGTCTTCAGCATAGCCTATTTACTTGAGTTAACATAGCTGAAGCGTCATTTTTCGTGTATCGTTACTCTTACCTGGTCAATTTTGTTTGGGATGTTACGCAGCATTATCTTCGCGGAGCGTCAGTCACCGGTATTTGAAGCATCGAAGTAAGATACATACAGTAGTGCGGACATCAAGACCAAGGCGAATACGCTCGATATCGACGGCGTTCTGGTTGCCGGGGCGCAGGTCGGTGTAGCGGCTGAGTTCTCGGCCGGATGAGGACAAGGATCCATCCTCAGATGCAGAAATCCAGTCCATAAGACTAGCACGCTCGCCAGAGGGGATGGTGGAGCGACCAGTAGGACTCAGCTCCATGTAGGGACTGCGAGTCGGTCTATTGAGGGCCCAGGGAGATTGCCTGCGGTATGAAGCATCCTCATGAGAAAAGACCGCTTTACGTGGGGATTGGTTCGCGAATTGGACACGAGATTTCTCATCGATATCTGGCCTGAACAGTATGATTTCGAGAATGCAGTTCTTTGGGCTTCAGGTCAGCACAGACTGTTCATAGTATTTGAGATAACATATAAAATTGCAGTAGAGCTCTTCTTCACTTACGTCGACAGACGTTCCATTGAGGGTGGTCATGGCATTCTCTGCATGACGAGTGTCGAAAAACTCGATATGAAACTCGCAAACGTTCCCCTGGCCAATAGGCAGAGGATAGAATGACTTGATGTCGCCAAAGGTCATAGCAAGAGTTTCAAGCGAACGAGACACGGTAACCTGATTTAATCTCGGATTACGGCTATCAAAATAGACAGACACGAGCAATTGGCCCTCGAAGTCCGAAGTCTGGGGTAAAAGAGATGGCTGAAAATGCTGAACGTATTCCCTGGCAGTGATTGGGATAATACGCCATTCGGGGTGGACGAGGTGAACCTTCTCCATAGCTGCCTTTGCTTCACGGCTGTCGGTAAAAGATACATAAATTTTGCCCATAGAACTGAGCTCTGTCAAGACAGGACCTTTCAATGTCCCAAATTCACGGCGCTTTGCATAAATTAGCAAGCAACGGGAGCAAAGACCATAGCAGAGGGAACTCACATTGAAAAATCCGGCCAAGGACATATAAGACAGGTTAGCTGGGACGTTCTCAATCACAAACGCACGGCTGCCTCTTTCAGTTCCAAATTGCTCGGCAGTTGTTGCAACGGCAGGGAACTCCCTTTTGGCAGCTTGGGACCTCCCCGAATGTCCAAATTCAGTTACGCTTTGTCCGGGTAGCCTAACGAAACGGTTAGTTGATCCCAAAGTGCCTGTGACGTTAGCATGAGCATTAGTAGTCAAGTATCCAGCCCCAGAGCGCGCGTCAGCCAAACGACGGGTTGGGCTTTCGTTTGGGACGCCGCAAAACATGCCAACGGGCTTGAAACTCTCCGCCGTGGGAGAGAGCTGCATCTGACTAGCAGCGCCAGTTGGGACTAGGAACGGATCAGGAGCAGGCCTTGCTTTTGTCAGTAGAGACGCTCGACGTAAAATCCAACTGATAGCTTCAGTACCACTTACAACTGGTAGAAATTAGAGAACCCTTCATGGACCCCTAGGCCGGACTCGCGACCTTTGGAGCGGACATCCTCCGGGGAGTAAGCAGTGAGTTTTGTATCAGGAGATCCATGAGGAGACACAGCCCCGGCTGAAGAACAGGGACTGCTCGTAACACGAGAAGAATTGCAGGTCATCATCTTGCGGGATCCTTAGCGTGTACAGCCTGTCCTGGAGGAGCAGACTCTACCCTCGAAGAAAGTTTGCTCGTTGATGAAGCTGCTAGCTAATCTGAGACAGCCAAGCTCGTATCAACGGACAAAAAGCAAAGACAAGACAAAAAAAGAAGTCCTGTGGCAGAGGATCCCAGGGAGAGATGGGGGGTTGTCCTCTGAATTGGGAGAACACAGACTCAGGACATGGAAGAACACAAAAGGGGGGGAAAGGAGGGTTCAAATGGGAGATGTACGGATACACTCGACATAGAGGAGGTTGTCCTGATATCCAGCACAATTTAGCAGACTTGCAAGACATAACACGCAGAACGTAACCCAACCATGCCTGTCGTCCCAATTTGGTTGTTTTTTGTGGAGAAATAATCCATAACGTAACCTCACAGATACCATTCTAAAGCCTAATAATAAAGACGGTTAGTATCTTAGTAGTAGGCAAGACACACACAAATATACTTAACACAGTAAGTTGCTAGTTTGGTATACCTATAGCACTCTAATAGGGCTGTCCAAGAGGATGTCACCACTCACCAGTACTCACCTGACTTCACTGTTCTTCACTGTTCTTCACTGTTCTTCACTGTTCTTCACTGTTCTTCACTGCTCAAATTCCATTTGTAAAAAGGACAAGTAAACAAAGAGATATCATTATCCTGAAATATGCATCGCACCATCTTAGTGTTCTCTTGTTTGAATCATCATTATTGATCGTTTATGGCATGGAAAACGTGCAATCTGGGGCAGCACAAAAGCACGTGTCAACATTTTGTGACTTCCACCTTGGCCAATTGTCGTAGTAATTATACACCAGAGCCAGGTATATATCATGTATGTGCTTTAAGACTACTAATAACAGTAGACGTACAGAGTATCGACGTTGTTTTCTTCAGCGGTTGAACTTAAAGAATCAAGGTTGATAACTACGGGGTACTCCGTACCGATATGAAGGTTAGGGTAGACGCATTGGCCAAGTAAGAATACGTTCGTTTGGTACGGACTACCGGTTACGGGGTAAATACATATCTGTATGATACCGGTACACTCCGTATCCGCTCTTCACCACCATATGGTGTGGGACACGTATGCAATGCCTATCTACGGAGACTAGGCTATAGGCTACGTATTAGACTTCCGTAGCGGCTTGCCCTGGATACATAATTCACTGAACTGTGTTAAACCCTATCATCACATCGCTTTCCTCCGCTCTTTTTACTGTCCTGGTTGGAACATACCCAGCCACTATGCGTCCTGTGAACTCAGCTCGCAATGAATCGTCGTACGTGCTGAACCAGGTGGGTGTAAGGAACATCTACTGTGTCGAGATTCTCAGAAATAACGCTCCCCCAATTTGCAGATAATCATTTCACCTTCGGACACGGATTACCTTGATCAATTGATTCCCTCGATCCGGGAATACAGCTACGGGAACCGGACGTCGCAACTCCTGCAATCTTTGTCTAGATTTGCTGGTGATAAAGAGGCCGAGATAGAGAGTATTTGCAACACCAACCACCAAGAATTCGTGACGTCTGTCAATCAGCTCCTGCGGATCAGGGAAGGAACGGTTAGTCTGACGGCGGAAATATTGGACCTTAATCAATCCATACAAACAAGTACCGGACGACTGGCCGACCAGAAAAGGACTCTGGTCGAATCGCGCAGCCACCGACAGAATATCGATGAGACGTTTCGTGCAATCCAAGATTGCTTGGAGGTTCTGCGCCTTGCGAATCAAGTTTATGATTTGCTGGCCAGGAAGAACCACTATGCAGCATTACGCGCACTCGACGAGTTGCAGAATGTCCACCTCAAAGGAATCACTCAGTACAAAATTGCAGAGATGATCCAACGTTCTGTACCAGCGACGCAGAGGGCCATAGCCGAAGCTGTCATGTCCGATTTGAACACCTGGTTGTACAGGATTCGCGAAATGTCCCAATACCTTGGGGAGATCGCGCTTTACCACACTGACTTGAGAAAAACAAGACGGAAAGAGAGGGCGTCAGTGATACCGTATCTCGAGCACTTCAAATTAAACTCTGCGATTGAATTGGTTTCGGATGAACATGAAGAATATGACCTATTACAGAATGACGAGCTTCAAGTTGACTTCACTCCTTTATTTGAGTGTTTACATATCCATCAGTCTCTGGGGCATATGGACAAGTTTAAGGTCGAATATGCCAGTACACGACAACGTCAGAAGGAACTTTTACTCCCAGCATCTATAACATTGGTTGATGATGATGGTGCTTGTCTGCACAACCTGCTAGAAGAGATAACAGGTTTTGCGATTGTAGAACGTTCTACAATGAAGAGAGTTCCTGACTTGAGGTCACCTGTGGATGTAAAAACCCACATATGTCTATTTACTTGGTCGAGACTTGGATGAATCTAACAGAACCATCTAGGTCGACGAACTCTGGGATTCAATGTGCCAAACCGCTGTCGGCTTGATAGAAAGAGCACTTCATCAAGTTGATAATGCCGAAAGTCTGCTGAAAATAAAGAACCTTATTGCATTGTTCATGCAGACCATGAATGTAAGCAGTTGTTCGATTGGAGAAAATTTAAGGTTACTGACGCCCTCAAACAACAACAGACTTGGGACTTTTCCGTTGGAGTATTCGACGATTTTCTCTTGGTCCTTTTCTGGAAGTATGCTGAGCTACTCAAGAAGAGATTCAGCGATGACTTCCAAGAGGTATGCCGTATTCCCGTTCTACCTCATACATTCATGCCAGCTGATTGCCTGGAATTAGATCGTGTCTACGGATGACTATATGCCGATGCCAATACAATCTCCCGAAGAATTTGATAAGGTGCTCAACGTTAGTTGGTACAGCCCCGAGAAACCACGGGAAGAGCAAGCGTAAGCATCGTTATCCTAATGACGGCGTCCTGAGGATCAGTTAATTGATGATTTTAGTTTCCCCTGCATTCTGCCGTTCTCGCAAATGTATCCCTTGTGCTGTATCGATATCCGAAATTTCCTAAACCAGTTTTATTTCTTCGCTAATGATGACTTCTCGCATCTAAATGTTGTCGATGAGTCATTGAAGGATGTGAGTTCATGCTTTCCTATTTCAGAGCGCGAAAGGCTGACTGTTACCAGGCTCTGGATGAACTCCTCTCCACCAAAGTTTGTGATACGCTCGTTGAGCGCCTGGCTTCCCAGTATCTAGGTCAAATTGTTCAAATTCTCATAAACCTGGAACACTTTGAGCTGGCTTGCCATGAACTCGAATTACTCCTTGCAGCAGCAAGGTCACAAAATACCGCGGGCGGTCCGATAACTCTCAAAGCAACGGAGAGATTCAGGAGTAATAAGAAGGCAGCGGAGAAGCGCATATTCGAGGTCGTCAACTCTAAAATCGACGACCTCATCGAAACTGCGGAATATGACTGGGTCACCCCATATCCGCCGAAGGAGCCTAGTAACTACATGCAGACTTTGATCCAATTTCTTTCCAATATAATGAATTCGACCTTGCTCGGCCTTCCAACGGAGATTAAGGAACTGATATATTTCGACGCACTAAGTCACGCCGCCAGTATGATTCTTGTGTGTTCCCATACTTACCTATATATACCGTCGCGGAGAAATCGCTGACTGGTAATTTTAGGCACAACCCCTTTCTGCAGATGTGAAGAAAATAAACTCAAACGGTGTCGCTGCTCTCGCGAAAGACGTTGACTATCTCACTGAGTTTGTGGATAGTCTTAATGTCCCCATCCTCCGAGAGAATCTTGATGAACTACAGCAAACTGTACAGTTGATGCAGTCAGATAATGCGGATGAATTTTACGACATCTCCACCAGAAACAAGAAGTACGGTCGTGTGGATGCCATCAGCGGTCCTGTTCTATTGGAGAAGTATGGCTCCCCAACTTCTAGCAATATCCTAATATCAATGCTAACCGAATTTAGGGTCACCCACTCCGTTCAAAGTCCCGTTAAGATGGATAAACTCGCAACACTCTCCTCCAGATTTGGGAAGAGATCTTGACATCTGGGGTTTGATTTCATGTAAAGAAAAATCGCGTTTACCCGCCAAACGTTACAGCATTCCCTAGGGCGTTTTTCTGAGCCCAGGATATTGAAACTCGAAAGGAACACTACTGTAATGTACACTTGACAATTTAACCATTTCATAATATTGAAGAAGATTATCATATAACTTCTAGATTGCTTGTTTTCGGTTCCACCAGAACCCATTATTCACTGCGTCATGAGTCCAATCAGCGGTCACGTCACTATACAAACAATGAATTTATGCATATATTAGGACAGGGAGTTGCTAACAACGATTTGCTGACGAGTATTCATACCTGCTGTGGTGGTAGTTGAGCATACGGAGCGTACATCCCCTCAAATATTTGAGGCTGAGGCTGTCCATAGGCTGCTGCTGGGTCTGAATGCACAGGTCCAGGATACATGGCTGGTTGCGAACGATAGTCTTGGTCTGGAAGACCATGTCCTAGAGAACTGTAATCTGTCGGGGGCATGTGATGCTGAACTCCATGAGAGGGTGGAAGTTGACCTGGAGGAGGCGCACCAGTTGTCCCCACTGTCTGGCTGGAACGCTTTGTGTGAGACGTAGCCTCCTCTCGCGGTACTATGTCAATGAGAAAGTCAAACATGTCAGATTTGGAGAGTGCTGCTGCAATATCAGATCGCTGGAGAGTACGTCGTTTGTTATCTTCAGCGTGGATCCAAGCCCGCATAGTCAACTCAGTGATGAATATATCGCAACCCTTCGCAAACAAAATCGGAGCTTCCGCTGAAATCATTTTCACCTCTGGATCGGCTTTCATGACTTTTCTTATTCGTGCTAGCGGCAGTTGGTGAATCTTATAGTCGTGGTTGTCAGATTCAAGATGGTTGATGACATGTCGCCAATACGTGGACAGAATGTCATGAGCATTTCCTTGTAAGCCTTGGTTCACCTGTACCACATTCGATATCGTCGTTAGTTGCACAGTCACTTCAACAAAATCTTACCAATCACTCACGTTTGCCCAAATGCCTGTGTACAACTCAGGAGCTGGCGCGTACCCCTGTGCCGATAGCTAGTTCAAGTAAATATCGTCAGTTACATGCACGAACAACTAAAACAATCCCCAAAGGAAATAGACTATTGGGTTGCTATACTGCTGCACTTGCACCTACAAATAGGCGATGTCAGCTTGCACTCATATGTAAACGCTCGGGAACATTTGAGCGGGATCAAACCCCTGTTCTCAAGGGAAAAGCCATATCAATCCAGGGCTCATTACCATAATGCCCGCCATTTCTGATATCATACACAGGCTGTTGTCTGCTTTGCTGTTGTCCGGGCGGCCCCCGTGGCGCCTGTTCCATGATGAGGCTAAGTATAACAGACTCTCTTTAAGATTGTACGTGGTGGGATGTATGCAATTTCAACTTCCTGTGAATTAAAGGCACACGCCGAAAACTTATATGGTATCCCAGTCTACCGGCACTTAATATTCATCATGAAAAGAAAGAGTTATAAAAGAATAGTGGTAACAGTAGGATTGAAACAAATAATAGAATCTCTTCAGTATCAGTAGTAGTATGCAGAGTAGTAGTATGTTGTAGTAGTAAAGTACGAGCGTCAGCCCATAAACACAGATGGTGTCAAATAATATGCCAAGAGTACCATAAATCTCACATGACCCTACTTTATGAACATTCTTATTGATCTTCATTAATAATACGTTTAATTATGCTGTAATAATACAGCGTAATGCTATACGATACGAAAGTCAAAAAAAAAAATTTCTCCCCAGGTTTTCAAAGTCCTACACCTCTCATTAAAATAACTTTAGAACCCCGTACTTCGAAGCAACAATTTTTCTTCCTTGTCTGTTGCTTTTGGATGTTCTGAGTATGTCTGTGTCTTCAGATGCCGACAAGCCTCAAATTGAGGCTGATTTGACCGACGAGCAGGTCCAGCAGCTCCTTCTGGAAGCTGAGTCACGCATTGGAATTCCCGAGTCTACTCAATCTGAAAGACCAATTTCTCAGGCCGTCACTAATAGCCCGGCATCACAACCTGTACCTTGGTATGGCCAACTGTCTGGTGCTCTCGTGAATGTTCTGAACATCCAAGGCTAATGCAGGAGCTTCTAGGGTCCCGAAATCGTCGCTAGAAGTCTCTTTAAGGCCATACATTCAACAGGAGGGTGATGTAGCCAAAGTGGATTCCGTTCGGGTCCTCCCTAATTATCAAACCAATTCGTTTTCAGCATCCAATCCGTTGAAAGCGCGAGAATCACAGTCGGATAATGTAAGTTCGTCACGTTCGTTACATTCTTTCTGTCATGGTTTTTTATGAGGAAAATTCACCCAATGCTTTAGCACTTGAAGTAGTCTAAACAGCTCGTGTTGGGCTGCGCTACCCCAGTGAGAGCTCTTGTTTCATAGTTACTCTGATGATTCATCTCTTTCGACGACCCCTCTCATATTTCCGAGTTAGCTGCTCTACTGTTTGCTAACTATTAATGACTTAGAAGAGAATTAAAAACACTGCGGGGAGCGACTGGTTTGAACTGCCCAGAACGGACCTGACTACGGAACTCAGGAGAGATCTACAACTGCTCAAAATGCGTTCGGTGCTGGATCCAAAAAGACATTACAAAAAAGAAAATGGAAAAGCGGAACCTCCTCGATTTTCTCAAGTTGGAACTGTAATCCAGGGCCCGGCTGAGTTTTTCAACTCCCGCATTTCGAAAAGAGATCGTAACAGGACATTCGTCGAGGAAACCATGGCTACGGAGCGGGAAACAAAGCGCTTAGGGAGCAAGTACCAAAATGTCCAGGCACACAAATCAAGCGGGAAAAAGGCCTTTTACAAAAATCTGAAGGCAAAGCGAAGCCAGAAAAGCAAGTAATGCTTGAGTTTATGTCTGGCATGACTGCAACGGCTTGCGAAGGAGCAAGTCCGTGGCGACCAACAAAGCCTTAAAGCACTTCTTCGCTATTGCAGGTCGTTGCGTATGAAGCGTATCAGCTTCAATCATGCACGAAGATTTCTACCGCGGCTTGTTGGACCAGCTTCTATCCTTGACGTTACTAACCGTGATCATGATATTGATTGACCACGAGTTGACTTACTTGCATGTCTAGAGCTGCTTGACGAGCCTCCTCAATGACTTCTTCATGGTTTGCCTTCCCTTCCTGTAAAATACTGTCCAACTCGTGCGCTTTGGTGTTCTGGAGAAGGTGATCATCACCACGAGGAACAGGTGAAAGAACTGCTTTATTTGTGACAAGACTGAGTGCCAGTACTCGAATGCCGCAATGTCTCGCAACGACAATTTCAGGTACTGTTGACATGCCAACCAAATCGGCACCGAGCTGTCGAAGCATGCGGCATTCTGCCCTGGTCTCATAGCTGATCGACGTTAGCAATTGGACTTCATATGGTTTGGAGGAAACTGCGGCATATCTACCTCGGGCCTCCAACGAATGCGTATACGCCCTCATGTAATCTCCGCTTGCTATCCTGAGGTATGGTAGCCCCCCAAGCTTTATGCACGAAGCGACGGAGTTCAAGGTCATAAGCGTCTGAAAGAGGAGGAAAGCGAGGTCCAAATTCATCCTCATTCGGGCCCCGCAGTGGGTGAGTCCCTGCTAGACCAGCAAGGAAAAGATGCTGGTGGGATGTCAGCTAAAGGTCTAGGTCTTCTTAACAGGAAATATTGATTGACACACATCATTCAATACTACAATGTCCCCAACTGCATATTCAGGATTTAAGCCACCAGCGGCGTTGGTTACTGGCGTCAAAGCGTTAACTATTAGTGGTCAACAGATTGCGATGAAGGAAACATACGGACTATGGTATCAACACCCATAAGCTTAAAGACTCGAACTGGAAATGTAATCTGGTCAACTGAGTGACCCTCGTAGTAGCTATTTTCTCTGATCAGCCGCCTGGTGTGCAGAGTGCAAGCCTGTAAATAAGAGAGCTCACTGTGCACGGCCAACCATCAACACAGCTGGTATTTTTTGAGCAAGAAGGCCAAAGACCAATCTACCGGCGTGTCCAGTAACTTCCCGAGCATGAGTAACCTTCCTATGTACGTTTTTGAGAAACTCCGGGCTTACCAGTTAGACGGGGGAAATGGGGAATTGCCGAGTAATCATATTCTGCTTTTGGGGTATCATGAATTGTATCTGCAAGTCCTCCTAGCCCAGAACCGCAAACAATGGCAACTTGAGGTTCTTGGAGATAAGAAGGCAACCTTTCCTTGAGAAACGAGGTCGCCTCCTTTGCTTTCTCAAAGGCAGACATATTGGTTCGTTCAGTCATTGTCAATGACAATTGTAGTTAAGGCGGGAGTATGAATATGGGCTCAGGAACAACCCTTTAATAAATTACTATCATACTTTTATACTACTGTTTGAGAACTCGGAAGATACCGGTAAGGCCCTATCGTATATTTACGACGTATGATACGTACAGTAATAAATCACGGTAGGAAGGCGGTCAATTATCAATTTTTGTGATAAGTCAACCGAAGAAGCGCGAAGTTGATAACTATCGGTGTCAACCAACTGACTTACTACTGGCTGTACGGTGTCTATAATATGTCTGGCTTCTCAATTTCTCGTTCCTCACTTAGGAACGGAAATCAGTTTCAGGTACCAATAGGCGAAAATATCTTTTGGTCAATTGTATCGAAGCTGACAGTCCTAGAAGTGTTTGAGAGTCCCGTCGCGGCTGCTAACGACCTCACGTATCAATCTAACTTCGGGTACCGAGACTGAACTTCCTTCCGGAGAAAACCATACGGCTATTCCAAATGCGTTAGGACTTTTCTCTTCGTGCCTCTTATGTCTTGAGTGTCTGTAGCTGACTATCAAGTGCTCCCAGCGCAACCGCACAGTCGCCTGAGTCTCATGTGAAGGATTGGTTAGTTGTCATGGTTATGGCCATGGAATTAAGCAGGCTGAGAAATAACGTGGGCTTACATTAATATTAGGGCCAAACGTCTCGACACTGTCACTGAAAAATCCCGACTACCTAGAAGCGTACAAGCAATCTATCTACGGCCACTTCGGAGAAAGGCTACATACGGCCTTCCAGTTTGCGACGTTCAATTGAGATCGTACAGTGTGCAGAACGTCCAATTTTTCGCCGACTTTGCAATTCGTGCTGCCTATTATCTGAACCTTCCCATCTCAGGCCCTGTGCCTTTGCCTCGGATTGTCGAGCGTTGGACAGTTCCTCGGAGCAACTTCGTGCATAAGAAAAGTCAAGAGAACTTTGAACGTATCACGCTTCGTCGGTTAATTCAGGTAAAAGATGGGAATCCTCAAGTGGTGCAGGCATGGCTTGCCTTCCTGCGAAAGCACGCGTTCTATGGTGTTGGGATGAAGGCAAATGTTTGGAATTATGAAAGTCTTGGTACGGTTTACAGCACACATGGCCGTGTTATGAAACTCACTCGAATGCTAACCTCCATGAAAACCGTGTTGCAGATGTCTCAAAATCAATGGATGAAGCTCTTCCCGAGGTTGAGAAGTCTCTCGGTCCGGAACTCGCACATTTTGGTCAGCGGAAGGGAGCGAAGTCCGATAGTTCGGTGTTTGATCATTTGAGCAACGAAAGGTTCTCTCATAATAAGGGTCTTCTGGCAAGCGTTCGCAAAGACTAAGCATTAAGTACTCGTTGCATGTTTTGCCTGTTTCGGTTGTTAAATACTCCTGTATAGTACTATTCTAACTTTCTTCTCTGTATGTACCAGTAGAAGCTACGTCCTAGAGACTGTACAACACCGTCCGTCCACCGACCGGTGGACTCTGTAGTCATGTGCCATGGTATATATAACATATCATACATGATACAGCATTGCACGCGCGCGCATTTATTTGGCCGATCAGCCGCTCTGCCTGGTGTGCCGGGAAGGACTTATGAATTCTGCCTACCCCGGACCCACCATTTTCAATTACGACGGATTGTCATTGGGTGTGGTTTTAGGGTTAGGGTTAGCGTGGTTAGGGCTATGTGCTTGGGTTAGGGATTCCGGGGTTTAAAGAAAAGAAAAAACACGCGCATAGAAAGTTTCTGGGGATGCGTTGGTCAAGTCGGCCAGGTTTGCGGAGAAATAATAAAGCGCTGTTGCATTATTTATGGGAATTTAATCACCCCATGCGCGCATTAGCTGTCATCATACACTAGGTACGGTACCATATCATATAAGTATAAGAGATATATGTAGCGGGTTTATTACGGTAGACGATGACGAGAAAACGTATGGTACTTCACCGGGACAAAACCTTGCGTAACCAAGAAAGCATGGAACTTGGAGATGGCCGTCGAGGCTTCCGAAGGCCTTCACTGCGTAACAAGAAGAATAAGTTACTCCATTTGGCCACTGGAGCGGCCTTCGGATCCATCTAAAGTATGTACAGCAATTATGACAAACAGACAACAGTATTCGAAAATTAGTATAAGTTAAATGAGTACCAAAACAAAGGAAAAACAACAACAACAATTGCGGTAGCCGCAACACCAACGGTCTAAGCCTCAATCAAGTCGTTAGCAACTGCATACATAGATAGGGAGACGCTGTATGCGTAGACTTGGTGAGCCGGTTGATGCCCTTGGCCGTAGTCATTAAAATGCGGAGGTCCAGGTGTGATCCAGTTCTGAGTTGGTTCCGAGACTCACTGAAACGTCGGCAGAAAACAGTGACATGCCTAGGGGATTCCCAGACGTTGCAATTTTCACAGCACGGTGAAGAATAGCCTGGTACTTTCTTGAAGTACAGGAAGCCATTCAGTCCAATTTTCCCCGTGGATAACTGAGTTGCTAGAGACGATTGTGCTTTGTGAAGCCCGCGGTTTAGGGAAAGGAACTCGCCATCGGGCTTCCAGATGATCTCAGCGGGGCGGCTTCTCTTGTCTCTTTCCCACCGTTTGTACTTACCCTCGTAACTCCTTCTTTGTGCAATCCCAAACTTCGCTGCTGGTTGAGAGTCCCCATTCTATGAGCCAGTTGTCGGATAGTGGCTTGGGCGGTGTTACTTGGTCGAAGGAGGCGGTCTGTCTGAACGTCTTCGATATGCGGTCACAGGCAGCCTGAATAAGGCAACGATGGCGTCGGAGGCGAGCTGAAGCAGCAACGGCACACTCTGTCAAGAGGAGGTCAAGCGGGGGAACGTGAGCGAGCGTGAGAAGGGAAGGGACTGGGGTGTCTTTGTATGCTCCAAGTACTTGGCGTAGACATGCATTCTGGACTAGCTGTGACTCTCGGAACAGGCTGGTTTGACGAGGCGACGATGGCATAAACCAGGCTGACGGCAGGTAGGTCACGGCAGGCAGGATGACCACGGTGTACACTCTTCGGGCTTCTTGCATCGGCAGCCCCCATGTCTTGCCAGTCAACCTGCTCAATGCTAACGTCCGGGTTGCCAACTTCGTCTTGATGGCCGCACGGTGCGAGGTCCAGTTCAAACGCGGGTCCTTCACTGCGTGAAGTGAGACCTTCATGATCTCACTGAACATGCAGTAAAAATGTAGCAGGCAAGTGTCACCGTCATATGCCGGCTCAAAAAAGGAACTGTCAAACAGACTTCCTGCCAGGGCCTATCACCCTGAGCGACAGGACGACGTGAAATTTGCCTCGAGACATCCGACAGCGCACAATTCTCGCTAGGTTGTTTGGTGTCCGCAGCATTGTCAAAGCCAACCCCTTCAGTGTGCGAGGGGATATGATTTAAAACCTCGTCACTTGGATGCCCAAAGCGCATGTGCCACGGAGGAGCAACCGACTGAGGTTTTCTCATTGAATGTTTCCGCCGGACGAACATCAACCTTGGTTCCATCAGATTTGGTCGCTGTTTTCTCCGAAGGCGAAATCACTGCTGTGCGGGATGGCTATGCCACAAAAGAAGTCGAAGGCGTGTGATGCTCTACCATAGAAAGTCCACCAACCTCTGGGATGTCGCAGAGATTTTGTCTTTCTCCTTTGAGTTTCCCAAATTTGGGCCACCATTGTATGCCAACTTTCTGAGGCGACTGAATGATATGGTTCATGGCGCTATCGGGAACGTAAGCACCCATTTTCAACTTAATCTTCGTGCACCGAGGGTTCGTGGTAGGATATGATATATTATGCAGATGTCTCCAACGCCGAGAATCTTGTTGGCTCCCGAGAGACCCATGATTCGGAGATCCAAGGGCGTGAATGTGATGATTTCGCGTTCATTTACCACATGTGCATGAAGCTATGGCTCAGAGCATCTAAACCCTTTTCCGATCCACCATTTGCAACAAATTTACCGACCTGTTTGTTGATATCGATGCCGGCAACTGAGGAAGTTATTTCCTCTATTTCTTCTTGGCTTATGAAGCTAACGTTGCCAGAGATCAATCCGAAGTCGCTAATATCCTCAGATGCAGACTGGGCGTGATGCTCACTCGATTCTGGTTGCTTGTCGGTGGATACGGACTTTGAAGATGCTCATCTCTAATGGCTTGAAGTTCCGAGTCCTTGATGAGCATCGGCTTAACCTTCCGCTTAATGGCCTTCTTTCCAGACCAATTTTTGGGTCTGAGGTTCTCGCACAGGTAGAAGCAACGACTGTGGTCATGACACTTTTGACCACACAACTTGCAAGCTTTCGAGTTCTTGGGATCATCGGAAGTCTTTTTGGACTTCTTCTTTCCCTTGCCAGACTTGGACTCCTGCTCGGCCCGTTTTCGCTGCCGCTTTCGTTGTCCGATTTGCCTCGAAGCGTGGCCGGAAAGCTGTAGAACTTTTTCTCCCGGGAACGAGTTGACTGCATCCTTGTGGTATATGTATCCGAGAATTGTTCCACTAGCCATTTTATCGTGACTCTATCCTCCGCGGGGGTGTCGGGCTTCTCACTTTGAGAACGAAGGCGAACATTTGTTCCCCACGCATAACTGATCTGCTCAATCGCTTCAATGAGATCCCAGACTGGAGTATTTGAATGCTCGTCCTTGAACATCTCAACACCCAATTCCTTCCCGCGGATTGCTGTGAGTTCACACTTGTCCAACCAAGAAACAGCCGCACAGCGTCCGAACCTTTCGACGGTCCTCGCATTAACCGGGACCAGGTCTTCTTAATCTTTCATCTCCACCCTCGGAGTAGGCAAGAATCTCCGTCTCAGAACGATGAGAATATTCCTCACCTGTTCGGGTTGATATTCCTGAATGAACTGGTAATGTTCCTTGCCAACCGTGCCAAGGATCAACCCGTGAACGACTTGTAGACCTTTCTTTCGGTCCAGGTAATCAGCATACGCGACTTTTTTCATCATCTTATGGTCGTTATAAGCCTCTTCCTGTCGCATCGTTCGTTCCGCAACAGGCATATTTGCCAGCTCTCGACTCATGGCTGGCGGCCGAAACGTAACTGGAGTCGGTGATGAGGCATCCGGATCTATAATACAATCCCATACTCTGAATTTGGCAGCCTTTACCCTGACCATCTGAAGCCAAGGATGCCAATCCTTCCCGAGTTTAACGTCTGACATCTTTCCAGTTATGAAACCCTGCCAAAGTGGATCGTCCTAGTGGGTAAATAGAGATGTGGTCTCCCAGAGAAGAAACCTCGCCGACCGTATACCGTATTGGTTTAGGCAAATGAAGCAGCTTCGCGCATCGAGCCGTAGGATCTAAGCGCAATGAAGCGTGGTAGCTTCGCGTTCTGTCCCTGGGACCCGAATAACTCAATCTTGAAGGTAAACAGCGTCCATTTTTGTCTCAACATGCAGGAAAACCGAAGAGACATGCTATACCATAATGCCCCGTTCGCCGGCGTTCGGTGGTGGGGGTTGTGTTGGGTTAGCTGGTTAACTGCTTCCGAATAAGGACGCGCTAAACCGTATTAGAGCTGGCCCTTGCTCATTCAGCAGCCAAGAAGCACATAGTCAGAATTTAACTTTGGTGGCTTTTTTGCGGAGGGAGCGAAGCGACCAGAAACCCTCCTTACGGTCAGAAATTTCGCCATCCCCGATCCAGTAATCTGATTGGCTTTTAGATGTTAACAATAGCACATTTGGCCTCTATGCTGTGCCGTAGTCTACATACTCCCACCATTACATACCAACATCGCAGAAACTCCCTCCGCAACGTCTTAGGTCGCACTGGTAGACCTTGACAACCTCCGTGGAAGTTCCACTAATGGAGTTCCATGGAAGTGGGTCGTGTGGAAGATGGAAGTAGCCCCCAGGTTCCATGGAGGGAAGTGGAAGTACCATAAAAGTTCCATGGAAGTATGGAAAACTCCATGGAAGTAATTTGTCAGCAGCTAGAGAGCAACCACGTGATTTGCACAATTTATGCAAATCTTGGCATGCTAAGAATGCGGCAAGAAGTGAGCCAATAAAGCAATATAAGTGGCTGTATAATTTTTAACGATGACTCAGCAATTTATGCATAATAGTTATGCAAAATTTTTGGTCTTGGCGGAAGTAATGGAACTTCCGTGGAAGTTGCACAAACTTCCGTGGAGCTTCCACGGAGGAAACCAGGCAGGTCATAAAACTTCCGCGGAGTTACTTCCATGGAGTTCCATTGTCAAGGTCTATGGTGGGGGAATCCTGAATCTGTACCCAGATAGTGACCAAAGTCGACCAGCCATAACGCCCCACAAAATTTTTCTGTAGAAAATCTAGCCACGTATATCGATAAATAAACGGCCAGAAAACAACTTTACGTTACGTTTTTATTTTTTAAAAATGTGTGGGTGGTCACACATAGCACTTGAAGATGACCGAAAATTCTTCAATTTTGCGGGGAAAGCATGGTCAAATGTCCGTTCACACTAGTCCCAAAAAGGAATGTACGGTGGGCCCTCTAGTACACCGCCTTTAAATAAGCCAATGATGTCGCAAAGAAGATGGTTCACTAACTGAACGTGGTACTGTACCTGCTTCGGGCTAAGTTCTAACCAGAGGCCGAGTTCATGGAACTTTCTGATGGCGCACAAGACATCAGAACAGAAGACAGGAACGAAGAAAAGGGAAAGAAAGATCTTGAGCCGCCGTTATTACCCTCCTTCTTTACTCCAAATTTGCCGGTGAGAAGTATATGGTAAATGTAGGCCTATGCATATGAGACCCCCTGGGTATAAGGGTCAGTCCCATTACCCGCGGGGATCCTCCCATGGGTATAATGGTCAGTCCCATTACCCATGGGACTTACTCCCGCGGGTAATCGACGACCTGCCTGGTCCCGCCCATGGGAGTCCCATTACTCCCGCCAAGACTAATCTTCTGCATAAAAGATGATGCATAAATTGCTGAGTCATCAACTCAGTGCCAAAACCCACTCTCATCACCATTATTACTCGCTCACGATGCGATTACTCATGCCAGTATGTGCATAAATAATGCAAATCACGTGGTCTTTCACTTTTGCAGTCTTGGCGGAACCCATGGGACTCCCACTCCTGCCCATGGGTATTGGGACTACTCCCATTTCCCACCAGGCCTACTCCCATGGGCATTGGAGCTAGTCCCATTTCCCGCCAAGACCACTCCCATGGGAGGGAATCCCATGGGTACCCACGGGAAATGTCTAGGCCTAGGTAAATGTGATCCCGTAAACGTCTTGGCTTCATGCGTACATAGCACCAGCCGCGTACGCTTCTATCCTTCGACCGCATCAATCAGAGCACCGATAGACGGTGTTGGTCTTGACAGATACAGCTGCCTGACGGAGTACGAACGGCAACCCCAAGCCTTAGAAGATAAATGTGTAATGTTCCCGGGCCAAATATTTCAAAAGGATCAGAGAATTTCGATGAAGTTGACCTCGCAGTAGAATGTAAGAGTCAAATATCACTACATAACCGATATTTTCAGCCTCTGCGAGACTGCTTGAAGTCGCCCTTCAACGAAATATGTAAAATAATGTGGTATCATCGGAGAAGAAAAGTGAGCAAAGTCTCAGGCTCAGGGGGCAGCCTGCCCAGATGCACCTTACCTCTTTGGGTTAGCCTCCCGTAGATACCCTTCTTTTTGGGTTAGTGCCAATGTGATTACTAAGCAAGCTCGAAATGTCCGCTCCCTCAGAACTCAAGCTTCCCCCACCATAGGTCGCAGAGGTCTGCGACCTTTCCATATCTCCTTCAAATCCCAGTGTGCGTAGCCCCCAGCCTGTCGCAGCCCCAAGCTCGTTTAGTTGCATGAGCGTGAAATTGACAATGTGACATCGAAATCAGCATGCATTAGAGCATGCTGTAAGGATATACCACTATGTACCCTAGTCAGACTTATACATTAGTCTAGAGGTCACATGATACGTCACGTGTTTCTTCGCCGCTTTAGTAATGCGTCTAGTGAACACCCCCATATTCATTGTCACGTGATAATTTGCTGTGCAATTCAAAGGCGGTGTATGAACTTCAAAATATATGGTTAAAACTTCTAACCTCCCCTAAAACCCCCCAAATCCTAAATTTTTTTTAAGAATCCCGGAACCTTAATCCTAACTCCCTAACCCTAACCCTAACCCCAACCCTAGCCCAAACCCCTAAACGTGGCGGGGAAAAAAGAGGTTTTCGTGTTGTTGATATGTTCACGTGACAATAGGGGTAGTCAACGCCGTGTAAATCAGCGCATCCTGGATAAAATTGATGCGCTCTTGGCATCAAGCTAAACCAAATTAGGAAAGCACTGTTGACCACCCCCGTTCTGCCTACCGTGTAAATTTCTGTATACAGCATTGTAGAAATTCGGATTTATCTAAATAATAATCCATCAGGTGTGAAAATTGAAGGTTCTGCATGCATTCCTGAGTATTAATTAAGGCTGTGCGCTTACGTTACTACATAAATAGTCGGGTTATGCGCGCAGAAGGTGAGTAGAAGAACTGATGCGCTCTCCAGAAATGCGCATCAATGAATTTACACGGCAAAATCGTAGTTTAAATCTGGGTGGAACGCATCCTTTGCGTTGGCCAATTATAATAAGGCTTGGCGCCAAGAGCGCATCCTGCATAAAATTGATGCGCTGATTTAAACGGCGTTGACTACCCCTAATGAATATGGGGGAGTTGAACAAACCACGCTCCGCTTTAGTTAGAGCCTGATGACAGAGTTTTCCACCTCAGCGGCAACACGGTTAAGGAGAGAGACCTATGGTTCATTCTAAGCTTAGTTGCCTTCGTACCAGTTATCAATCGATCAGACGCTCGAGAATCCCTTTAGCTATCGTCTTCACGCTAGTTCTACCAACCCAAACCTTACACATGCATTAGCTTGAAGCCATTGTTGATCTTGCCCGTATGTGTCCTCACAGCTAAACCAGAGGTCAAAGGAGAGGTCTTCTCTGGCTTTCCTGGCTTTATCACGTGAGAGTGATAATCTGTGAGAGAGATGGATGGTTGGTTGATTGATGACTATCTAGCAATCCAGCATTCATCTCATATATGCTCCGCAGGGGGTCATGTGACGTGCCCGTGACCGGAGTGGATGCCTGAGGAGTCATGCGCTCTCACATAATCCCAGAGCTTCGGGACATAGGCCAGTATCGTCCGCTTAAGCAGGGAAGAGTAGAGAGCAGCAACTGAGCAAATATCCATCAAATATCCATCAAATTCCCAAAATTCCCAAATTATCCATGCTCAATAATATCCACATACAAGAAAGTCCATGTCCATGTCCATCCATGTCCATATCCACTCGCTCAATGTCGACTAACTACGGCGGACGTGGAAGACCGGGAGCGAAATTCACGGAAGTCGGAGCTTACCAAAAAGGGGGAAAAACGCGGATGGTGGAAAAAAGCTTCAATATAATAATAGATATTTTTAGTAGTACAGCTAACACAAACCAGCTGACACCACTGTGAGACCTACTTCCCAGTAGGGCGAGCAGGCCAGGCAGGGATAGACTAGCGCGAGTACGGCGGGATGGCTACGATAAACGAGACGAAAATGGATGTAAAAGGTATTGACTGCCTTGGTATCAGAGCTAACCGATGGTTCTTGGAAGCCAGCCGGTCAGCGAGGAAGAAGACTCTGCAGCGTGGTCAGGTGACCCGCGCTAGCTAAACTAGGAAAGAGCTAATGGCTAATCCATCACTAAGTCACATGACATGAATGCCTCAGGCATCCCCGGTACGAGCGTACACTAGCCCTGACAACCACCGAACGGGGCATAAGAAATATGAGCTTTAAAATGGGGGATTGTTACGGACACCGCCATATGGCTAGGGACACCGCTTCGGACCCACTTCTTTCTTTATTTATTTTAAATAGGGAAAAAGAAAGATATACCCATGAAAACTTTTGTAAGGAACCATATACCCATGACAATTACGCGGTTTCACATGTGGGTCCTACTTATCCTAATTGGGATTAGTACGGCGATCTTAGCGCCTTTTTCCCTTCATAATTCTGTAACTACATGTCCAAATCTACCATCAATCTAATGATTGAACTATGAGAAGTACGTACTCTGTTAAGCCAATCATGAATTATTGGGATTGAATTTACGGTCAAATCCGTATTAACGAATGTCATTTCTTGCAGTAAATCGACAACTTGCGTGGCCTCATTGGTGAGGACGTCGGCAGGTTCTGGTATTGTGTACGACCTCACCACAGGTTCTACAGTGGCCTCCCCTCCGTTCAGGAACTCCAACACCATTCTCTCCTAGCTCGGCAGCTGTAGTCCCTCGCGACGCCCTATACTGCCCCTTATCCATTCGCGCTTTGCGTGGACGTCCGCGAGGCACTCTCGTTGCCGGAGGGTTGCAACCAACAGGCTCACGCTCACGAACGGCGTCGTGCTCATCGTCATCGACCCACTCTTCGTCGACAATACGCTCTTGAGGGCGCAGCCCCGAGATATCAATGGGTGGCAGAGGGTCGGAATACATCTCCACCCACCGAGTAATCGTCATCTCTTCCTGTATATACCCATCGAGGGTTTGCCTGACGTTGAATATCAAAGACATGGCATGCCCACATGGTATACCATTCTCTTGGAAGCGACCGCAACCGCATGACCGGGTGCCCAGGTTTACAAGGTAAACTACCCCGTCCGGTTGCATTACCCGCGCTTCGATGGGGGAGGATCKCTGAACCGAATTAGCCGTGGCCCATTTCCGATCTCTGGAAATAACGGTGGCACAGAGAGGCGTGACTACGGCTCCTTGTCTTTGCTGCCTCCTTGCCTCTTCGAGCCGGTCGTAGCGGTCGTTCATCACACGGTGCCACAGCTCGTTAAGCAGGTCGGTGACCGGCAAACCCCTATCTTCCTTGACCACCTTGTTCACCGATTCGGCGACGTTACTGGTCAAATGACCAAACCGCGCCACCGGAAAATGGGCTGCTGCCCAAGTTCGAGGGTCAATGGACGAGATATACTCGTACGCGCGCGGGTTTACGTCTCGAATTTTCTGCATGCGATAATCGAAAGTCGCTTCTGACCGAGCCCGAGCAGCTTCCCAGAACAGTTTCAGTAGCCCTTCCTTTGCGCTGAATTTATCCCGGATATTGCTCTCGATATGTTTGCAGCAATATCCGCGAATCACGTTTGGGCCAAGAACAGAATCGGCCTCCGCGAGTCCCTTGTCCCTGTCAGAAACCAACACGCAGATCTCGGATGAGATCTCCGGAATGGCAATCCGGAGATGATGGAAGAAATACTCCCACGATGATTTATTCTCGGACTCCACTATAGCCCGGGCCAACAGGACGTTGTTCCCATTGGCGTCGATACCAACGGCAACGAGCAGAGTGAGAGTAAATATTCCTTTCAGGAAGGTGCCATCGACGGCAACAAAACGGCGGCTATACTGGAAGGTCCTACGTGAACAAGATGGACAAACAAATATACGTTGAAAGTTTCCTAATCCAGAAGCAAGGATTAGCGAAGAACATGCCACGTTAGCATCCGAATTGTCTACTAACCTGACCGTCGTTCGACCTGCAAGTCAACATGCGAACCGGGAGCACGCTGTGCGATGGAGTCGCGGTACTGCGGCAACAATTGGAAACTGTACCGGTGGGCGCCGAGTCCTCCAAGAAGAACAAGTTACTCCATTTGGCCACTGGAGCGGCCTTCGGATCCATCCAAAATATGTACAAATCTGAT
>HG983383.1:2954-24728 GCA_900006255.1 Xeromyces bisporus
CTTGTCCTTTTCGAGTTTACTTTTCACAGCARAGCAAGGACGGGGTCTTCGTTATCCGTACTGTTCAGCACCACACCTGCCCTCCGGTGACTCACCTAAGCTTCACGGGTAAAAACAGCCAGAAGTATCATCGCGGACGACCGGTCGATGAAGCCATGTACGCTCCAGACTTTCGAGCGGCGCGAGCGGAAGAACAATGCGAACTACCTGGCGATGGCCAGGTGTGATATATTTCTATGTTGTTCCTTTAGATTGCTTTACCATGTAATGCAATACAGAATTGGAATACGGAAACTGATTATYACTAGAATGTCCATTTCAGAGGTATGTATTTGATACACGTTGAGGTGGAAATCTTCTACCGTGCCGTGGAAATTGGTCTCTGGTGGGTCTATAAACGGGATGTCCATTTCAGATATCAGAATGTCCATTCCAGAAATATTTTTCTGCCGGATGTCCATTTGAGATATTTGCCGCCACCGTCAACTCCTCCTTCAAGGAAAGTCTACTCTAACGGATTAACCTGGCGCATGATTACTGTGCAGTAAATGCCAGCCTGGTAAATTTTGTATTGGAAATCGATATAGCTCATCAGCCTGTATCACCATGATTATGAAGCGTGCCCATTCATGGAGTGATGGATGCCTCGAAAAGCGGCGCCGTCTTCCCCCAGCCGAAACAAGCCAAGAAGACGTGCCTGGGCTTCCACAGGGTACCTTTCAGAGACACGCGCAGGTTAAGGTTAGTCTCGACGCCAAAAGTCGGTTTGTCAGTTTTCTCTCTTGTTACATATGGCTGACATGATAACAGGAACAGGATACGCCTAATACAAACCATAAACGTCCAACCGATCGCAAGACTAAATGGATCCTCAACTGGATACCAAAACCGCCGAGTAGCTGCGAAAATGCCGACAATAACAATGTAGATGGCTTCATGAATATCCCGCGCGAGCAATCTCCCTCGAAATCCGATGCTAGTCGAACTGAGGGTTCAAACGAGACACGATCCCCTTATTACAAAGTGTCTGACTACCCGCGCAAGCTGGAACGTATTGGCTGTTATATGAGGCAGTCTAGAGCAGGACCGGACCCGGATGACGTTGCATTCTACCAGCGTCTTCTCCAGCATAAGGCACAAATTCCAAGTGACACCATGCTTGAGCGCCCGGTTGGACTCTACGATACGCTGCGGGGCCGGTCGAAAACGCACGTACTTGTCAAACTACATTTTCTTTTAATGCAAAGTGTGAGCGTTTTCTATTTTCGTGACAAGAGTAACATCCAACGTGTCATCGACGGCCTTGATGACCCTTGGGAGTACGTTGAGGCGATACTCGGACCCGAACCGCGGCCGGACCACTCGCACGGCCTACACTATTGGGCTTTCGATGACGAGGAGAGAAGAAAGCTAGACACAAGATCTCCAGGAACATTTTCTTATGCCGTGAGACCGAACGAATACTTCCCTTACCTTACCTGCGAGATCAAAACGGACGGAGAGGATCTTGAAATCGCAGACCGCCAGAACATGCATAGCATGTCCATCGTCCTCCGCAGCCTCGTCCAGCTAGCTGAGGCCGCGGGGAACGTGGAGAGAATCAACCGACGCGTCCTGGGATACTCCATTTCGCATAACATAGACGACGTGCGGATATACGGCTACTATCCCGAAGTAACGGAAGACGGGAAGTGGAGGTGTTTCCGGTGCCCGGTTGCGCAGTTTCCTATTTTCCGGACAGAGGAGACCCGATGGAAGTGTTATCATTTTGTCGTGGCGCTGGATTCTGAATTCTTGCCTAGGCATATTGCGCTTGTGAAGGAGTTGTTGGCGGGGGTTGGGTCGCTTAAGATTCCGCGGCCTGTAGGGTCCAACGGTGGGAGTATGAATGCGGGTTTGGAGCAGGTGCGGCAGTTGCAGCAGTCGCTCGAAGAGACTGCACGGGAGGCGGAAAACCGTGAGAACGAACTTAAACGGCAGTTGGAGGAAAGTCGGCAGCAGATGGAGGAGATTAAGCAAGATGCAAGGAAACGCGAAGACAACTTGGAAAAGCTTGTGCATACGCTGCTGGATAATCGGGATCAGTCCATAAGTAAGAGTGCAGGATTGGAGAAGGACTCCAGTCGTACATCATGATAGTCATGTACGGAGTTGAGCGCACGCCCAGCTAGCGTTTCATGCTCACTTTCTCAATTCTATATTTCGTTCGTCAAATTTCCAAGTCGAATTAACCAAAGCATCCCGTTTATCGTCAGCACACCCTCGATGTCACCCACACGTAGCGCCATTGAGAAGCAGCTCGCAACGGTTAAATGCTTCAGTTCGTACTCCCATGCCTTAACGGTCCATAATCGATCGTAACTTGTCTGAGGCTGTGCATCGTACCCTCCCTGAAGCCTGTCGGTGGGCCGTACAAGGAGTGTACGAACACCATTTGGACATGGGATTACGAGTTGAAGCAGTAATCGTCGGTCAACGGAAAACCAAAACGGTCAGCCTCTCAAAGGCTCTAGGTGACGTCGAGGATGCACTGGCAATAACATAGCGACACGTTGGCTCTCATATCGTGACACAAAATGGGTCCGAACCCTAATGAAATGCGGTTATCATCCACGTGCGTTCGTCGCTTTCAGTCGAGGCCAAATTGGGAAGAAACGCTCGCAACAGCGTCGAGGAAGTGTATTGCGGTAGAGGGGTGCGCGTTAGTATCGTAAGGGTGTATGTCGCGCGCCGGTACGTAGGCAATTAATCGCGGATCCATGTCTCGTGAGACGTAAGCCTTTTCGGCCCTTTACATTGCACAGAGTGCATGGCCTATAACCACTGTGCCCCTCGGTCGTGTTCGAATCAAACACTTCTAGCATACGCTGTGGGTGTTCGGTGTCGACAAATTTTTCTGGCTCATTCGAGAAAGCAGAAGCGGCATTGGCAGGTTATCGCAGCGAAACCCGCTATCTTTGCGACACGACCGAATTACTATTGTTGGCCAAAATCAAAAACCAAACAACAACGCATATTTAACGAAAAAGACGACGCTCGTGTGATGTTTATAAGCAGACAGTTCCTGCAGGTAAAATGTCGACAGGACTCAAAGCGTCTTGCACGCGAATCCGTTAATGAACGGTGAATGACCAAAAAGCCCGTTCGGAACGGTCTCCTTGCCTCGTCGGTGGGCAGGGCGTCGCCGTCAGCTGACAGGGATTCTAGGTCCGGGCCAACCGCTCGATATATTCGGTTTTGATTAAAATAGAGACCTCAAAGAGTAAAAAGCAGCCGGCATGCTGCCACATTGCAAAAGAGCGCACGGAGAGAACCTGGGAGTCGGGACCCGGGCTTGGTATGCGTGCGATGTTATCCCTGGGCCTCGGTAGAACGACCAATCAGAGGAAAGCAAATGCTAACACTGGATTCCAGCTTCAGATCAGTCTTCTCACGGAGGTCTTATTTTAGCTGTGCTATCCGACGCTTCTTTGTATGAAGCCGTACTTCGCTGCTCGCAGAAAAGCACGCAGTTGATCAAGAAGCATTGATGGGTACCTTTTCTATGAATAGTACGGAGTACCGGCACTTCACAATTGCCGCACAATGTACTCGGTCTTGACAGCGCTGTCAACAGTCTGGAGACTCCAGACGCGCACGGTGTCGCTGGCGTTAAAAGAGTCCCTGGAAGTGCCGGGAGTCCAGCTGAAACGGATCTGCAGAGTACAGAGTGACAGTCGCTAATCTGCACCAACTTGCCAATCGATTGCCCTCAATCCGCCAAGTCTTCATCGTGACTCACAAGTCTGACTGTTCGATGGCATCGCTGAACTGGAAGTGGAAACGAAGCTACCACTGCCCCCCAGGGGGGGAAACGCTTGTGCAGTAGAGCAATCAGATAGAGTCATAGACTTGCAGTGGTGACTCGTAATCGCCTTGTCCAGGCTCTTGTAGGGGTCCTGTCGTCCTAATGGCGAGGGTTATTTAGTGGTGGATGGTTGGCTTCTTCCTCTCCGATATCTTCTTTCTTTTCTCCCTTCCAATAGCTGACAGTTGTTGTTCTCATTTTGTCTGGTTATTTTTGAGATATTGTATACAGTATTCCGGTCATGACTCTCAGGGTGGGCGACCACCGCGACCCTCGGTTAGCATCGCAGAGGCAGCCGCGGTCGCGGWCGCGKWCGCGTTCGCGTTCGCGGGTCAGGTCCCGACCATCGTCCGCGGATCCGGGACAGCACCACCAGGACCACGATTCGTACTTCTCATTGCGCCTGCCCAGAGCCAGCGGTGGTAGTGGTGCCGGTACTCCGACCAGTAGCCACTACAATTACGGTTTCACACGGGGCTTAACCTCCAGAGCCTCCTCACCTTCGTCGTATCGGTACCACGACCGTAATCTGGCTTTTGACGAGCGCGAAAAGGGCTACTTTTTGCGGGGCAACAATGACGACAAAGGGCACTATAACTATGACTTTGGGAGTGAAGGAAGACTCCCGAGGTCTGTTCCGCGTTATGGAGTATCAAAATATCATGAAGATAGGAGGAGGAGCAACTCGGAAGATGAGATTGCCACTTCTAGTGAGAGTGATGATGACGATGACTACAACGACGACGACGATGATGATGACTATGTCTACTCGGATGAGGATGGTGAAGCCCTTTTGTACGGTGATCTCTCGCCAGCGAGAAAGAACAAGATAGATGCGCATGATCGATTTGTACCACCTCCAGGCTCGTCGCGATCTCGATCGCCCATTGAAACTCCCGTGCCTGTGCCCGGAAGCTTTCCCAGTGATCACGGTGGTCAAGATCCGTATACTCGTCATGTGCCGACGTCAAACTCATCTGCCACGCGACCTGTTTTCGGTACTACCACTGCAGCTCCGCCGGGGCCCTCCTCTACGTCCAGAGCTTGGGATCCAATCTCCGAGCGCGGATTACCAAGCTTTGTCCCACCCTCTTCCTACAAGTCCGGGGGAGGACAGTCTATTCCGGGGGCTTTTCCCGTCACTCAACAACCCGATAAGCCTACTGCTGCTCCTTCTCCTCCTACACCTGCGCTCGCATCTACATATTCTATGCCTAAGTATGCGACGTCGGAACAATTGCGACAACAGCAGCGTCTATATGCGCAGATTCCTCCTACTACCAGTAACGTCGATAAACCGCTGTATGCACCATCGCCAGTGATTCCTTCTTCTCCAACTAAGCGGAATCCTTTGGGCGAGAAACGGCTATACGCCAATCTACCGCAATGGCAGTACGCCAAAATCGACCCTAGCACGGTCAGGTACGCGACTTCAAAGCCCGCAGCGAAACCGAGTTCACGGCCGACGAGCAGCAGCAGTCAGCAGCCGTATATGATGAGCGGGGCTATTCAAGATACAGGCGCTACGTCGCCAGGTAGGACGAGCGGTCATCGTCCCAGCCGGTCGACGTCATCTGCAATGCCCAATACTACTGGTCATAATGTGCCGTCGGTGCGTCCAAGTCTGTCTGACAGAAGAACAGCTTCGACTGGTCATCGTCCCACGCTTTCGCTTCCAACCTCTAATAATCTCTCGGTTTTCGACGGGACCAGCAAGGGCCGACCACCGGCCAGTCCTCTTCTTGAGCCGTATAAGGGAACGTGGCAGTCCATCTCACCCATGCCGTCGCCGATAGTGGTCCCACCAAAGCTGGATGATGACGATCTATCTGCTGCTAATATTAATACGGAATCCGACTCGGAACGTCTAAGGAGAAGACAGAGAAGTGTGTCTACTATAGGCTTGACGGCCGAGATGTCTGAGAGAGAGAGATACGGTCGGAGTCGCAGTCAGCAGAGGCGTCCACAAAGCCCGGGTTATACTATTAATCGGTACGGGTACGGGCATGATTCCCAATTGCGTCGACGCAGCCGTAGTCGCGGTGCGAACGTCAGTCCCGGACGGGTGCGTGTCGCATCGCCGTCTACCCGTCGAAAGAAGGTCTCCTTTTACGATCCGGTCCCGGACGCAAGAGCAATATCGCAAGCCCTATGCCACCGAGTCAACATCGAAACACAGCCAATAATCCGCATCCTCCCGCACCTAACCAACGACGAGATCCAAGCTCTACGGCGGGAATACAAGCACATTGTCCGCGAACGAGGTAAAGGCGTCAACATCGCAAAGCACCTAAAGGTCAAACTGGGGAGCAGCCCATTCGGAAAGGCCTGCTACGCAACCGCCCTAGGACGTTTCGCCTCCGAAGCCTACTGGGCCAACTGCTACTACCAATCCAGCACGTCTCGACGTGAACTGCTGATTGAGTCGCTGATGGGACGGACGAATGCGCAGATCCGCGAGATCAAGGACTGCTTTCGCGATGTGCGCTATGCGGATAGTCTGGAGCGGTGCATGCGCGTGGAACTCAACGCGGATAAGTTCCGGACTGCCATCCTGCTTGCTTTGGAGGGGCGTCGGCAGTCGGAGCATGAGCCGTTGGACTGGGGACTGGTGGAGCGGGATATGAGAGACTTACGAGCGGCGTTGGTAACCCGAGATGGCGGGGAGACGGCGATGATATACATCGTTGTGTTGCGCAGCGATTCCCATCTACGGGAGGTGATGAGGATGTATGACAGGAAATATGGACAGCACTTCGTGAGAGCCATGATTGCAAAGTCAAATAATCTCGTCGTAAGTTTTATTGCCTCCTTCCATTCCTGCTGGCCACGAATCAAAAAGAATATTTTCTCGTCAGAAAGAACGAAACAAACTAACCCCCCAACAGGGCGAAGTCCTAGCACACATCCTCAACGGCGCCATAAACCGGCCCATGCGCGATGCCCTCCTCCTCCACCAGGCACTCCGCGAATCACGAACAGGCCGAGAACGCTCGGAGCTGCTCGTGTCGCGGCTGGTGCGGCTACACTGGGAACCCCGGCATCTGGAGCTTGTTAAGAGTGAGTTTCGGAAACGCTATCGGGAGCGGGTGGAGGATGTTATTGCGGAGGAGATCATGACGACCCTCGGGGGAAGTGAATGGGGAGAGTTTTGTATTGAGTTGGCTCGGGGGATTAATGTTGGGGATCGGTAGGTAGGGGCCGCAGGACGGGGGGTGATACGGAGTAAGTGAGTGCTGTGCATTTTGGTTATCTAGGGGTTTGGTGTATCGTTGTCGGTACGAATTTAATATGTACATTGTTCGTGAATTCATCAAATGGCTTTCTTATTATACTCTTCGCCTGGTATCGCTGTACATTACGCACTCCGTATTCCGTACACCTCTCGTAGTGTGCTCAATACCTCCACAGCAGCTACATGTATATTACCTATTCCTACATACATGTACACGTATGACGGTATGACCAGCCGCGACTTTGACCAGGATGCCACATACGAAATGCAGTTGATCCTGTCTTATCAATACTCCACAGGAGCACGACATATCATCGTGGCCCAATTCCATCCAGCGACTAACCCAGACTGTCTGTCACCTTCTCATTAAAGACCCGGCCAGCTTGAGCCTTGAGGTATTGACTGTTATATCTCTCGGCCGTTGGAAAGAGTTGTCTCCAGTCGTAGCCGGACGAAGCAAGATCAATATCATACTTATTAGTGCAAATTCCTCACTCACTACGTATATTGATTAACACAACTGGAATATCCGTGCTAGAGCGGGATCCCACTTTCCTTCATGCTCGAGCGAATTGAATTGGATTGGATAGGAGGGAATCAAACGGATTGATGGATTTCAAAGTTGACCAATTTGAAGTGTCGTCTGTCCAACTTGCCAATTCCAGCCGGACTTCAATGTTGTCAGATTCGGGGTGTCTTATTCTGATTGATTGGTTTGGGACCTGCAGCTGGCCGATGTCAACATCAAAATGCATAAAAGCTAGCCCAGTCTAATAGGGAAGGTAGTTAGCAAAAACAATTGACGAGAAAACTTAGCCAAAACGACAATGATAGCACCAATTTGTAAGAAACACCAGTTACACCACCAGAAATCCTATCATATCATACTCAAAAAGAGCATTCCATTATCATCGGTGCCGAGGTACTAGGTAAGGCTTAAGAGAAACAAGAGGTTAAAACTTAAGGGTTATGGATGTAGGGTACAACGCATTTAGCCCTAGCCCTTACCCTGAGAAACCTATGTGAATCACCATAGTCAGGTTCCTGGTATGTTTTTAGAATGTGGGGTCAGCCCCATGAGTCATTGCGGGCCAACGGTACATATTCCGGACCCGCAATGACCCCAGTAAGAGGCCGAGCCTTTCCTAGGTAATTGGCTTTTGCCCTAGCCCTATAGCAACACGTGACCAAACAGACGTTTTCAAAACGAATTTAAGGTCTCTGTCTGATTTTCCACGGCTCGAAGACAAGAAACAAACCCCTTCTGCGAATCTGCGATGATTGTATGAGTCATGACTTATCCTCCCTTGAAAACACTCGATTATCTGCCGGCAGCTGGTGTCAATAATGGCAATTTGCACCTGCAAAGCGCTGCCAGCTTGCCTGTCACAAAGCACAAAGGGTCTTTGTTCTCTTTGTATAGCACCAGGGACAATGAATGCCTTTGTTTAGAGCCACACAAAGCGACATAGAATACTACAGAGTATTACTGAATGTGTATATATAAACCCCGGAGCATGGAGAAATGCCATGAGAAAGACTACCTCCCTCCAATGTTGGACGACTTCATAAACAGAATGGGCCAACTTCTATCCTCTCCGAGCAGTACCCATCCAAATGCAACACCTACCACGATTACTACAAATGTCACTCCAGAAAGCCATGAACGTCGACAAACACTAACCCTCCTTTTAAGCAATATCCACAGCCTATCAAACCTAACACCCGATACAGTCAGACTGCTCCGCTCCACTAAGGCCGGTAGGGTATGTATCAATCAAATCCGACCAGACCCCGATGAGTATCATCGGTGGATGTCCGCGAGAGACGAGCATGTGGAAGTCGACTCTGGAATAGATATGGACGATACGGATCTCGTTTCAAGAAGTCTTGAATATGATGCTTTTATGAGACGGGTCGTCGTCAAGGCTGCTGGGCTTGGTGGAGCTAGCTTGGATTGTAAAGTGTATCAGCGGTCGTGCACCTTTTTTGCACGGTGGTTTGGGGAATTGGCTAATTATCTACATGAAGTTCAGACTAGTAGCAGGCGTGGTGATACTGGTGGTGGATTTGGATGTGTTGGGTCAAGGGGTTAGTTACCAACGCTCCCTCTGTGAGAAAAGCCACGCTGACTGTTAGCCTACAGAATACACACTTTGCGGTCTATACAAAAATAGCACCAAGCAGGCTGACGCGGCCATCAAGCAATTTGACAGTCCACACACAGCACCCAGCCCAAAAAACAACCAAGGTGACTACCCACTAATCGTCTTCGAAGCCACACTCGCTCAAAAGTCCTCCGTTCTCGCCGACACAGCACAGCGGTGGCTAGAAGGTACTCAATTCAAGACCAAATTGGTTATATTGGCTGACATTCAACGTGTTGCCACCAACAACATCAAATACCCGAATAGAAGCAGTTCTGAGCCTTCTGCCTCTGCGGCTGAACACTGCGGGCTCGGATCGGAAGGTGCTGTTGATGTCTCTGTTACGCTTTGGCGATTGGCGGATCCTGTTCAGAGGGTCTTTGTAGGGAGGTTTTGGCGGGATGGGAGGGTTCGCTTGAATCCGAAGTTGAAGTGTCGTGGGGGTGATGATTGTGACGATGTCCTTTCATTTAGAATTGGTGAGCTGCTCCCTGATTTGGGATTAAGTGATATGGAGGATGAGGTGAATATGCCGTTGGAGAAATTCGGGAGGTATGTGAGAAGCCAAGTTTAATCACGGTTCAGCTGTAGCCAACTGGTGACTTGTGGACAACTGGTGAGTTTTAACCCTATTTCACCAGTTGACCGCACTTTTCCATGATGTCCATTGTCTATAACGTATGATATGAAAAGGACAGTAATTAAAAATCCTCGCTATATAAAGCAAAAAGTAGGCCGTGGTATTACTGTCCTCAATGCTTTCAATGCCCCATCCCCCTCTCCGAGTTCTCAATCACAATCTTCCAATACCTCTCCCGACTCCAAGCGCGGAACGTCTTGCCCCAAACCAGCATAATAATGAACACAGCGGCACAAGCCATAGAAATAAACGCTGCTGAGACAAAGCAGTCCTGGGAGCCAAGGTTATCAAACCAGGGGGTGATACTGGAGTCATTCAACAGTCACAGTCAGCAACAAGTTCCACCACGACCATTAAGCATAAGCTGCAAAACATCGGCAAGACTTACCCATAACCAATCCCAAAACTCATACTATTCCGCACAAAGATAACGGTTGCCATGGCATCCCCGCTAAGCTCGCGGTAACTGTCAACTAGATAATTCACACTCAACGTCACGCCACAAGTATTACTCCACGCGAGCGTGCACATAGCAACGATGAGCCCGAACCAGTGCACGTCATGTGCGGCGCCAACACCCCAAAGAATGAGGGATGCGGGGAGCACGATGAGACAGGCGGCGAATGGCCAAAGACGGAATTCGGGCTCCATGGTGCCGTTATTGCGACGGGTGAGTTGTAGGGTTAGGTAGTCGCTGAAACGGCCGGTGAAGAGACAGCTGTAGTATAATGTATAAGCTTTGGCTTAGTGGCGGTTTGGGGAGACTTTCTTACCCTAATATAGCTCCCAGGCAGCATGAGACGTAACTGAGCCCTACCATTGATGAACTGGTTTGTTCAGCATGGTCAACTCATACAAATCCATGTCCTCGTCTTTACTCACCTAAAGTTATACGGCGCCGAGCCTAAGATTATTGATGACGTCCCGTTCATAACATTGAACCAAATCAAATACGATCCATAAGAGAACCTGAACGAGTATCAATTAGCCCTAGTTTCACCAAAACCAACACTCTTGATTTGACTAACCCAGCATAAAATATTACCGGCCAAGTCAAATAATATACCGACTGCCATGCCCTGCGCAGCATATTATTTCTGGGCTGCCTCGGACCCAACAGCGCCAGTTTCTGGATGTACGACTTCTTATCGTGCACAACACCCACCTCGGCGCGATTCGTCGTTTCATCTTCAAGCTGCTCACGCGCGGAGTAGCCAGCTAGACCCTTATCTGCCTTCTCAACGTCAACCTCCCCCTCTCGACTTACTTTTTCTGTCACGTCAGAGCCAGCAGTCGATCCGGAATTCTTCATTGGCGTATGCGGGACTAGAGTCGTCGTATTCCCAAATCCACCATGGCCATCTCGTACAAAGTTAGTTTCTTCCATAAGAAAAAAGAGAAAAACAAAAGCGGCAGCCAAAAATATGCTGGGCCAGAAAAACGCCCATTGCCAGCCTTGGTACTGCGCGATGAATCCGCATATCACTGGGGCGAAGTAATTGCTGCCGACTAGAGATAGGGAGTAGATGCCCATGTAGGTGCCGCGTTCGTGGGTGAAGTACTGTCATGTGTTCATAGTCAATGACGAGCCAGTTAATAGTCTCTATGTGGGTCGAGTGTGAACTCACCACATCCGTGACGGAAATCTCCGGGAGGGCTTCAATAGGCGCCACGAAGAAGCCCAGAATAACGCTCCTAGCAGCCCACTGCCCGTTGCTTTTTGCATAAGCTCTATAGACAGCAAACAAAAACGTATGAGCATACGGAGTCAGCAAATCCACAGTCAGGATAAGCCAGGCTGATAAAATTCAATAAGGAAATTCGACTCACCCCCAAACCGTCATTGCCAACGTCCCCAAGACAGAAATCAAATAAGTCAATCTCTTCCCATACTGCATCGCAAATGGCTGCCAAAATAAAAGACCCCATCCGGCAAGCAGGAACATGTAGCCAGTGCCCTCGGTGATGGTACTGACGGGCATGCCTGTTTCTTTAGAAAGCGGGACGGCTACGGAATAGACGATCGAGGTTGTTATTCCGGCAAAGAAAGTATACCTGTAGTATCTTGTTAATAGGAACACTGCACACCAAATTGAATCATTGCTCTAAAAGCAGATACTCTGTAGTACTCACACTGTAACGCAACACGTCGACAACAACTTCCGTCTTGGTGACCAATTCAACGGATCATCTGGGTGCTCTGATGGTGTTGGTACGAGAACAATGTCATGATCGCCCCTGTCGAGGTGTCGGGTACCCAGGACGTGCTGGAGGTCCAGGAGAGTGACCGTGCCGGGGATGGCAGTGGTGTCCACTGGCGGGGTCATTTTGATTCTATGACACTAAGCTAGGAGTGAGGCACCCTTCCCTCAGTTCCATGGGGAGGGGAGGTTGACCTATTAATACTGCGATGCTGTTATCAACTCAACCGACCAAGGTACTATGATAGCTCGGAAAGATACGACTGCACTTACTTACAGATAGCAGCATATCATCGAAGCCGGTCATTGGATGACGTTATCGAGATTTGCGTCTTCTCTAACCCTAAGCGTTACGTTTCGCCTCTATCAACGCGATCGTCCGAGTGGCCCTATGGCTGGATTCATTATGCAATAATCCAAGCTCCAATCGGACCCTTTCGACGCATGGGCTTCGGCATCGAACATTACCAAACCAAGCAAGAGTCTGCAAAGAACAGGATTCTATCGTCGTAGCATCGACATCATGACAATTCTATGTAACATATTCACACCAAATCTTCCAGATCTTCACAGCTTGGAATTATACAGGTTATAGACAACCGCACCAACCGCATTCTTACCTTCCTGGGCAGCCCGCTGCTTCAAAACACGTCTTAGAATCTTTCCTGATGCGCTTTTCGGAATAACATCAGTCCAGATGATCCCACCTCTTAGACGTTTGTATGGACCCATCCGTTGATTAGAAAAATCGATGATATCTTTTGCAGCCTCCTCGCTTGGAGGAACCGACGCCTTCAAAACAATATAAGCCAAAGGAACCTCCGAGGCAATATCGGCATTTTCGACACCCACGACCGCGACATCGGAAACATTGCCGTGGCCCTGCAGAACACCCTCCAACTCCGCGGGACCGATCTGGAAACCCTTATACTTGATAAGCTCCTTGGCTCTGTCTGTGACGAACATATTCCTGTTTTCGTCTTCGTAACCGATATCACCGGTTCGGAGCCATCCATCGGAAGTTAGGGTATCCTTCGTCGCGCCCGGATTGTTGAGATACCCTTTGAAAATTGTCGGTCCTCGAATCCATAGCTCGCCCTGCTGGCCGATTGAAGCGGCATTGCCTTCTTCATTTACAAACTTGGCCTCCAGGCCGACGAGTGGTGGCCCGTTGGAGCCTGGTGCCTCAAACCACTTGTGCCAAAGCTGCGGATTGCATTAGTACGGCTCAACTGTTGATGTAGAGCTGCTATATTGGGATGAACCTACCTGAATATGCGATACTGCAGTGGTTTCCGTTAGACCATACGCCTGACGGACGGGTATTCCGACTCGTCGGTATACTCCGTCAACCAACTCCTTCGAGAGCGGCGCGCCACCCGAGGTGAGCATACGCAGCGAACTCAAATTGTACTTGGTAATCACCGGGCTTTTAGCGAAGTGGTTGATGACCGGTGGCGCTACGTACGAATGAGTTATTGAGAGGTCCTGCACGCAGCGACAGAAGAAGTCCAAGCTGAAGTCCTTCATCATGTAGGTTCTTATTCCCAGGTAGATTGGAAGATGAACGAGGCACACGAGACCTAGAAATCATTGCCTTTCAGTCGAATAACTGGCGAAGTTTGCAACGGCCGCCAAATGTACTAGTGAACTTACCATATATATGGAAAGTGGGCAGAACGGCCAGCAAAGCTTTCTCCGGTCCGGAAATATTGGCACCATCAACTATACTTTGTAACGTAACTGCTGCAACGACGTTTCGATGCGTGACCATTCCTCCCTTTGGGAGTCCTGTGGTTCCCGATGAGTAGACAAGATACGCAGTGTCCGTGGGTGCAGGAACATAGTCACGGTGCTCTTGCTTGCTCAATACATCAGTCATTGCTGAAAAGTGTCGCACCGCAGGAACACGGTCAGGCGGCATCTCGCCTACGTAAAGAACGCGCTCAGGTGCCAACCCGGCTTTACGGGCAGCCTCCAAGCCAATGTCAATCTTGGATGAATGGATAACAAGTGCCTTGGCACCACTGCTGTCTAATTGACGCCGTAGATCGTCCGCCGAGAAGCTAGGGTTCGCGGGTGTGACCACGCCCCCGGCATAGTGGCATCCCCATGATACAATCGGCGTATCAATGCAGTTGGGCGAGGACAACGCTAGTATATCTCCTTGCTGCCACTTCCACTGCTGTTTAAGATTATGGCCAAATCGCAGTGCTTTTTCTTTGACATCTGCGTAGGTGTATGCCCGCTTGGTCACTGGGCAAGTGAAGATTTCTGAAAGGGTTATCATCTGGTCAGCCACTACGGTCATCATTACTAGGGACAGTAGCCATAGTATGTAAACGCACCTCGGTCTACCGGGAAGGGAACGTCAGCTCGTTCAAACAGAAAACTCCAGAGGTCAACTTGAGGTACTTGAACCTGCGAGACGCCCATGTTGGCTTTTTCTGCAGAACCCTATACGGTATCTCAATTGTCAGGTCTGAACTGTCGTATAGTGGTAGCACGGCGTTGAGCTACATAAACTTACAGTCTGCTGGGTTCAATATCAAGTACTATCAACTACCAGGCGAGGTGTCAGATAGTTCCAAGATTTAGGTGAATAGCTGCAGCGATATTGCCGCCGTATTGCACTTGTACGCTTGCAACGAAAGTGTACTGGTATTCGTTCCCAGGAACCTCTTGTCAGGTCGAAGTGACCTGTAACCGACAACCGACCCCGCCATGTTGATCTGCCACGATCTCGGATACCGGGTATCATGGACGACCAAAGCAGCCGGCATCCCAGTCTCACCTATTTTCCCGCTCCGATTCGATTAATGGATAATCTGGTGCGTAGATGCTCGCATACTCTCAGGAGTCAGCAGTGACAACTGACAAGCGGCGGGTTCACGCCGAGAGTTCGCTCAGTGATCGACGGACTTCGGTCCGAGTGTGCGCTAAAAGTATGCGCCATTTACCAAAAGTGGATCCAAACTTAACGACGGGAACATAAGTTGAATCTCGGTCATGTGACTTCTATTTTAATGAAATTTTCGTTTCGACCACCATAAAAAAAAAAAAAAAAAAAAAAAAAAGGGAAGGGAGTATCAACTAAGGAGGGTATAGAGAGGAAAGGAAGTGAGAAATCATGAAAACCGGCATTTTTAGCCGATCCAGTCCTGAATTTGGCTGACATAGCCCTAAGTTCGTACCATCCAAGGTACCGTACTCTGTACATCAATGATCCTACATAAGCAAAATGACAAACGACGGACACCAGAAAGAACCCTCCTTCCTCGCTTCCCTCTTAGCTCGTGCACTACTGTAAACCCCTTTCCTCGCCGTCCTCCCGCCCATCCTCAACAAACCCACAAGATGATGCACGCCAGCAACAACCCCATCAACCACAACAACACCCCTCCCAACATCCACCTCCACAGCCTCCTTAAGCCTCGTCATCCCAGCACACCCAAGAAGAACCGTATCAGCACCCTCACCCACAACCTCCCTCGCAGCACCATTTACAGCCCTGAGGACACCAGACTCCGACTCACCACCATCACTCCCTTTAAGACCCAAAACCCCAAGCCCGCAACTCCGCACACCCGCACAGAACCCGCTAAATCCATACCCGCGCACCGCATCGGTTAGCGTGGTCACAGACCGCTCTGACGAGGCTACGATCCCAAAACGACTGCCAAGTGTTCGAGCGGCGAATAGGCTCGCCTCCATGATTCCGATGACGGGGTTGGCTACCTCCTCGCGCAAGGCGGTGATTAGCGGGTGGTCGCTGTAGCAAGCTACTAGGTATGCGGAGTAGCGGTTTCCTTGGAGGATTGGTTGGAGGGTGCTAAGGGCGGTGGTTGCAGATGTGAGTGCATCTTGTGTGCTCTCGATGGCTTCGGGGGCGGGTGGTGGGGTTGTGAAGCCGTCGAGGGCGACGTCGGGTGGGAGGGTTGGTTGGGCGGCTTGGACGCAGTCGTCCGTCATGAATTTGGAGGAGTTGGGGTTTATGAGGAAAATGCGGTATTTGGTATTGTGTTTTTCTTCTGCTCTGGCAGGGTTTGAGGTTGGTTCGGTTGCTGTCACCTGTGGTGTGATTAGATGGAGTAATGGCGGCTCGATAACCCCAGTCTGGGTCACAATCCGTTCGTAATGCTCTACACGACGATGTCGGGCAAAGTCAAACGTCCTCCTCTTCCCAGCCTGACATAACCCAAGATCACAATCCGCGATAACAATCTCGTCTCCCGTACTCTGACTCTCCGCGATGATCCTCCCCTCTGGGTCGACGATGACAGATCCCGCAATAAGCGGGAACTGACCATCGTCAAGTCCACACCTCGCCGCGCTCACGGAGAATGTAGCATTCGTATACGAATGACACTGCAGCACGAGCTTGTGGTGAAATAACGCCATGTCCCCAGCTTCCAGAGCTGACATGCCTGCTGACTGACCCCACAATTCGGGAGCGTAGCCGGTCGTATTGTACCCTTCCAGCACGACCTCGACGCCTTGCAAACCCAGCACACGCCAGGATTCCGCCCAGCGTCGGTCGTTACAGATCATCATCCCGAAAATGGGATCCGGTTGTTCTTCTTCTGACCGATGCAATAGTCCGGGGACACGGAATGCTTGAAAACCTAAATCTCCAGGTAAGAAGTACCGCTTCTCTAGCTGGCTGACTTTTGCATTCGGTAGCGGCTCGACGTCGCCCGGTAAGTGAATCTTGCGGTACTTGGATAGGATGTCGCCTGTTGCGGCATGATAATACACACAGGTATTATAATGCCGGGAGTCTTCGGTCGCCTCTGCGAAGCCCACGCAGATATCCACGCCCAGCTTCGAGGCTGCTTCAAACAATGCCTTAGTGTTTGGTGAAGTGCGGATATCGCCATGCTCGAACCAGATCTCAAGCTCTTCCTGGTCGAGGATTACGTAGCGGGGAAAGAATGTTGTAAAGGCGATTTCGGGGAATAGGACCAGCTCGGCGCCTTTACTGGCTGCATTGTTAAGAAGTTTGAGCATGCGGTTTAGGGTTTCTTCTCGCGTGTCCCATCTGTTGGTTGCGCCCATTTGGGCGGCAGCGATTCGGATGCTGCGCGGCATTTTGAATTTTGTGATTCTGAGTTCATATTCATGTCGGTTGTCAGCGAATACCTTGTAGATATTTTATTCAAAGAATGTGTTGGCATTGCGTTGATGCGTTCAAATATTTCCGAGCCTTATCATTGAGATCAACAGTACGGCTGAACTCGCCAATGATAAGGCCAGCCTAATCGGCTAGCTGTGATACCTAAGATAATTCAACGGCGGCACTGGTAATGTTTCATCGGTATCCGAAAAGATGCCACTCTTATCTTAGAGTCGGATACTCGGATACTCCGAGCACGTATCGGGATCCCGAGTCCCTGGAAGCATATAAGACCAAGCAATTGCCGTCGGACAATCCGACTCAATTGTATTGACAGTAATAGAGTAACACTACTACACCAAAATGGATATCACTGCCGGTATAGACTTGATCATCACAGATGCCACGATTGTAAGTAATTATGCATTCTGAAGGTATGATATCTTTCGGCGCCGGCTAATCCCTCAGACAACGGCGTCAGACGTCATCCCAAGCCAGGACATTGCCATATCATCTGGTAAAATCACACTGCTCGGACAAAATCTACCCTCACTATTTCCAAATGCAAGCACCTTAGATGCACAAGGGGCATATGTAACGCCGGGTGGCGTAGACTCGCACGTCCACCTCGCCCAGGATGATAGCCCGACCGGCGACAACTGGGAATCCGGCACACGCTCAGCCATAGCCGGCGGTACGACCACTGTCCTTGCCTTTGCTAGCCAGAAGCGAACGGACGAGTCTCTCTTTCCAGTCGTTGATGAGTACCATCGACGGGCGCATGAGCAGGCCTACTGTGACTATGGATTTCATGTCATCCTAACCAACCCATCTCACAAGGTTCTCGACGAAGAACTCCCAACCCTCGCCCGGGATGGTGGTATATCCTCGGTGAAGCTGTACATGACATACCAGCCATTGCGGCTTGGCGATCGCCAACTCCTGGATGTGATGGAATCCACCCGCTCCTTGGGAATGACAACCATGGTGCACGCCGAGAACGCCGAAATGATCGAATGGGTAACAGAGAAGATCGAAAAGAACTCGCGCCGTCGAGCAGACCCTTATGCGCACGCGCTGGCTCGCCCCAATATCGCGGAAGACGAAGCTACGTATCGAGTTATCTCGTTGTCGCAGTTGGCTGATGTGCCGATTCTCATCGTCCATATGTCCTCCAAGTTGGCCGCGGCTCATGTTCGACGAGCTCAGACTCGCATGCTCCCGGTTCACGCGGAGACTTGTCCTCATTATTTACTCTTTACGAGTCAGCGGCTTCGGGGTGAGGGATTTGAGGGTGCTAAATGTGTTTGTTCGCCGGCCTTGCGGGAGGATCCGATGGATTTACAGGCGATGTGGGATGGGCTTGTAAATGGAACATTTACGACTGTTTCCAGCGATCATGCACCATCCAAGTACGTATAAACCCTCCCTCGCCTTTGTTGAAATAATAGCCTCTAACAGCATTTCACACCGTCAGATTCGACCACCCACTCGGCAAGAAGAAAGGCACATCCACATTCACCCAAATTCCAAACGGTCTCCCAGGTCTCGAAACACGAATGCCAGTCCTATTCTGCCAGGGAGTCCTCACGGGCCGACTCACAGCCCAGAAATTTGTAGAACTCGCCTGTTCCAACCCAGCCAAGCTGTACGGACTCGGTCATCGCAAAGGAACCATCGCACCCGGTTACGACGCGGATCTCGTGATTTGGTATCCGACGGCGGAACAAGCTTCGGCGCGAAAGGGCAGCTCAAGCACCATGGAGTCCTTCAGGTTGAGTAATCCAATGCTGCATCACGATATTGACTACACGCCGTTCGAGGGGATGGAGTTTGCGAATTGGCCACGGTATACCATCCTTCGGGGACGTTTGGTGTGGGATCGGGATCACGGTGGCATTATCGGGAGCAAGGAACATGGTGAATTCTTGAGACGAGGTAAGAGCTCGTTGAGTAAGCCCAGGAATGTGTTTGTGAATGAGCTTGATCCGTATCAGTAGAAGGGCTGGCATCAACGTTGCCAAAGTGAAATGTCAAGACATCATCAATAAAGTACCGCTTTCCTAGTAAGGTTAAACGTGTTTATTCTGCCACTTTTATGCTTGGTCCAAAAGGCGGTAGAACTAGCGTGCCGGCTTCTTTTCTCCGCAGCCGGGCTAAGATTCTTCCGGTTACTCCTGAGCACAGACCTCCACACTTCACAGTCACACTGAACCCCGCAAACCAACTGAAAAGTTAACCCCTGAATTCAGACACCACCGTCTCTCTCAGGGGGTGCACTACCAGGATACAATAATAATGTGGTTCAGCCCCTGACAACCATCGCTGGCTCTGCAGTTTGCACCTCTGTAAAGAGGAGGCTTTTCAGGGAAAAACCGCTGTTATCTGAGGCACCAAAGTGGCCGAAACCTCGCATAAAGGCGCAATCATCCTCCCAGAGCCTGGAAAACGCAACATCTCATCACCAGCGCGCTCTGCCCTACGTGGACAATGTGCCTCGTCTTGGGGATTTTATAGGTTTCGTGCTCTCTGCGGATGTTTTTCTAAGATGTTGCAAAGGGCGTGGGACCAACGCACTCTACCGCTATGTCTATGGTGAGTGGGAGAATTGCCCCTCTCCCAGCGCCTTTCTGGTAGATATCGGCTCTTTCTGGCAATTATATTGCCCAGGTATGGATGAGTGTGGTGCGATGTCCGCGTCAAAAGCGCTCGTTGAGAAATGCACACCACAACAGCTGTGTGACAAATACCATGAAATCCATGCCGCCGTATATAATCGACTATATCAGTTTCGACGTTTTCAGCCGGATGACGTCTCAGCTGCAGGCAGACATCTTCCACGATATCTACGTCAAATCTCGTCAAAATGGAATATTGAATCTTGAATAATAGGTTACCAGCATAAGCTTGGGTTGAACTCGGTGAAAGCTTTTTCTTAAATGCTTTCTCTTCCGTTCGCACCGCACCAAGATACGCCGAGTCGTTCTTTTTCTCTTTCCTCATATTCCCAAGTCTTCTTGTCAAAATTTGTTGACCACCGTTCACCATGACAAACGATCTCAACATCCCCCAACCTCTTATACCTCAATCTGCCGTGCGAACTGAATATCATAATCTCTCTCGCAAAATTGATAAACTCCCTTCCCCGTCTACTCTTTTCATGTCGGGGAGCTCGATCCCAAAGGAGGAGGCTGACGGAGAAAAATGCAAGGTCTCTGCCAGGGATAATCCAAAGGAGGGGCCTCCTATTAAAAAGGGGGTCTGGTGTGGAAGGTCGCCAGGATATCGATATTGACTTACCATTATCTTCGAAACCGCAACCTGATCAAGGACAAGGACAAGCCCCGGTAGAGATTGAGGGCGGCACTACCTCTTCCTCTCGAAAGCGATCTATCTCTCAAATGACACCAAACACGGAGCCCAGCGTACGGACTAGAAAACGGCATACGTTGAATGAAGACGACAAGAGACGAATGTCTGACTATGGCCCGACGTTTCATGACTTGAACAAATAAGCTTCATGAGCTGGGTTACTCTGCCTCTAAAATCGGTGGAAACAGTCCCTTCGAGACCTACAGTAAGAGGATGGATGCTTTTCGATGCCAGAAAAAAGGCCTGGTTGGCCAGAAAAAGGTCAGTGGAAGAGCTGGAGAAGCCAACTTTACTGCAACACCACACGAGAATATCTCAAAAAGAATGAGGTATATTGCGTTCAAACCTCGACAGAAGCCCTTTCTCACCGAGAAACACAAAGCCGATCGATTGAAATGGGCCCGAGAACACATCAAATGGACCATCGATGATTGGCGCTGTGATACCTTTTCGGATGAGGCGACCTTTGAGCTTGGTTTGTTTGGGTGAGGCACCCAAAGGGTCGACCTTATGAATCCCAGTACCTGAAGCCTACGTTCAAATCTGGGAGGCCAACAATTGGAATTTGGAGGTGTATAATATACGTTTGATATAACGAATTTTCCAACAGCAGGATTCCCTGGGTTTCAATCGAAATTACGAACCGTGGATACTGGGCTACCAGGGAAACTGTTGATCTCACCCCCTAATCTCGGGAAGGAATAAGATTCTGAGTGAAGTTGGCTATCAGTACTATGAGGAGATTGCGGAGCTTCATGAAGATGCGTTGTGGCAAGATGATGGAACCAGATACCATATAGCCTAACGCTTTTTCTTCTCCACTTTCACCACAATGGCTACCGACACTAACAACACCACACACGTCGACTTTAATGGAGTTCTCACACTCCATTCAAATACTCCTGCAACGAACGCCAGAACTCGCCTCCACATGGCGAGTTTTTGCGACGGCCCCGCTTTCACCTCCCTCCAGCGGTTGATTGTGCTGGAGGACTTGGTCTTCAACTTCACATACTTCAACGAATTTGGTTTCTCCTTCAGAGGAGACCAAATTGTCTTCGTCAGTGGCGCCTTAGTCGCCACGTCCAATGAGACAAGAATACCCCAGTCTCACCATCCTCGCGGACTTTTGCAATCCCGTGAKTTTTTTTTTTTTTTTTTTTTTTTTTTTTTTTTTTTTKGGGGGAATGCTAACACACACGAAGCCTTTGAGGAT
>HG983383.1:25203-91195 GCA_900006255.1 Xeromyces bisporus
GTAGTTTTTTTTTTTTTTTTTTTTTTTTTTTTTTTTTTTTTTTTTTTTKGGGGTAATGCTAACACACACGAAGCCTTTGAGTCTCCCCGATCTCCCTAACAACCCCATCCCAGCGTAGAATCCCAGGCTCACCTTCGTCGGCGTCGTCGACGTCCACCACACGGACGACGCCGGGAAAATGGCATATCTCTGTCCTGGTAAACCACGTCAGACATTCCCTTCACGTCACCGACAAACATCCCACGAATTCAATGCTCGGTACATCCTGGCACGTTTATGTCCTATTAGTGTATCATCTTCGTGATACTGTCGATGCAGGTGCAACCCGTCTTACGGAGCGCGCTTTTTGGTGCTACCACCTCCAGGTCCGTAGACGTTGTCGCGATTTCCGAACCCCCGACGCCTGGGAGACATACAGTCCGTACAGGAACTGCCTGTTGCTGGGCCATCGCCTGACCCACCAATAACTGGTCCATATTTGGGCTGCCCTGCTGGCGAACAAGATGAACTTTTTGCGCCGGATCCAGCTCAACTTCCGTCATGACATCCGCCATGACATCCGAGTCGCCATCCACCATGCTCTGCTCAACAACGACAACGGTCCCAACGACTTGGACATCGCCCAGTCGTCCATCCTGCCCTCGTCCCATGTCGGCGGCGGCCACTTCATCAACCGGATGTTCCAGGACGTCATGTACGTGGTACACCTCGATTCCCCCTCTTACTTTTATCACGGTCACGGCCAACGTGAACTGGAACGAGATCCGCACCGAGCCCGAACCGGGTCAGGAAGTCAGAGACCGCCCCGACTTGGTGGACCGTGCTTTGGAATTAAATTGGACGCTCTCCTCAGGGACCTTACCGTCAACGGCGTCCTTGGTGGGTTACTAGCAATAGCCAGTGTGATTGAATACCAAAAGCGCGGTAATATGTGCGCTGGGGGTCATGGATGGGAGGACCGGCAGAAGGCCGCCTACCTCGACAACTCCTTAAATAATGACTTGAAAGATAGTTTCCTTCAGTTTAGCAGCCAAGGTAACAAACTTGCGGAGGAAGCTGCTTTCAAATGCACCGCCGTCATCGGGCTTGCCGTCAATTTAATTCATCTTCTCGCTTCTGTCATCTCCCTATTTGCCTGACACCGCGAAAGCGATAAATGTGCAGTTCCGCATAGAACCACTGCTGGTCTCCGATCATTGGAATGCCGACTCCGTCAAGCCTGGGCATGGCAACATAAAGCCGGAGAAAGCATTTGAATGGCGAGGATTGTAAGGAGGCCAGGAGGCCGAGAAACTTCAGGAGGAAGAGGCGGTACGAGAGGCAGCAAAGAAAGCAGCGACGAAAGGCGGATTGAAGGCGTCATAACTAAAGGAATTTGATAATTAGGAGCATTATGACCCAAAATGGACGATGTGGAAATTTTTACTGTACTGAGCCCTAAGCGCCTGACCCTAGCTGACCCTAACCCTAATAACTTCCTGGTTAATGACAATCCAATATGGACTTGGTGGTTGGAGCATGAAGCTTTGTATTCAATTGGATTGATTGAGTCTATAGAGCGTTACATACGTATATACTTCGAAAGTCCTGACTGGGACATTGAACTCATTGATTCTAACTGCAGACTGAAAGATGTCAACGTTATGTATCGTCTCTGAAGCCTATCATCATGAAGACGCCATGAACCATTGATCCTTGTACATTTGATACCAGCTACCTCAACCCAAACTTCCCCCCCAAAGCCCTCTCCCCCTCCTCCCGCCTCGCCCTAGCCAAAGCCCGATTCCACTCCTCCTCCACCCGCTCCAGCTCCTCCCTCTCCCTCTCCCCCTCATCCACACCACCACCACCGATAGGCGACTCACACCCCCCAAACCCAATAAACCGACCAAACCTCCTCTTCTTAACCTCAACATCAACCGCCTCCAGGCCCAGCCAGGGCTTGATCAGCATCGGATACGCATAGGTCTCCGGCACGGAGGGGTAGTACTGGTGGTAGTGTTCCGCGAGGGCGTCGAGTTGGTCGCTCGTCAGACAGTGGTATTGGAGGATTGTCATGGGGAATTCTGGGTGGGGGAGGCCGGTTGTTACGGAGACGAGGGGTTGGAGGGGTGTGGAGAGGTGAGTTAGGAGGGCGTGGAAGTGGGTGTTTACTTTTGGTTTTGGTTTCGGGGTTGGTTTGGGTCTTCTTTCTTGGTTTGCGGCGGGTGGTGTTTGTGATCTTTTGGATCTTTTGGGGTCCGGGATTGTTGGGCTTTGGTGGGTGGTTGATCGGGATCTTTTTGTGGTTTGGGGGTGGTTTAGGATGGTTGGTGACGGTATCAGCGTTGTCCGTGTCTTAGACGGATTTGGGGAGATAGGGCTTGAAGCTAACGACAGTGGAGGTGTCATTAACGGCGATTTCGGCGCTCTAGGCGTCGGAGGGGAGACGGGACTTGTTGTAGGCGACGGTGTGCAGTACTCTCTGTCGGACATGGTAACTGTTTCAATGATTTGCTTTGTTCTGAATTCGAAAATCCCCGAGTTATTGGAATAGCGGAAGAAGTGTAGAGTGGGTTTCTCTGGACGAATGTAAGACTGTACTGTTGATGTTGAGATTGATCTTGTTATCCCAAGTCACCCGGAGGAATCCAGGAGCCTTATAAATGTTATGCTCATGCGTGGACAATGATGATTGTTGCGAGTATCCATGAAAGAAACATAGTTGAAAGACATCAACACCACGAAGCAGCTCTTTGTATCTCATTGTGTCAATAGATAAATTCTTAGAAACAGATAAAACAAAAAAAAGTCTTTGAATATATAAAAAGTGGAGAGCACTGTCTTCCGATTATGCGCCGGCTATGCTGTATTAAGGCCTGGCCATGTTGCCCCCGTACACGGTACAGGGCAGTAAATATAGAACAACAATGGAACTATTCAAAGAAACTAAAAAGAAGAAAAACATTGTCCGTATCATGGTATCAGGTCTGAACTTACCTCAAAACAGTTTGCCTCAAACAATGAGACTGCATGTGGCATGCGTTGTGGCTAGAGCAGCAATTCTCCGAAATTCTGCTCTAAACCACTCCAGTCGTTAAGTTCACCTCAAGTGACCCTTGATAGAACCCATTGCGGCTAGAGCGACAACTCCCCAACATTCTGCTCCAAACCACCACCGCTACCAGGCAGCCCAACATGCCTGTTAATAAAACCAAACACAGTCCGATGCCACATAAGGGAATTCTCCGGCTTCAGCACCCAGTGATTTTCATCCGGAAACGTCAGAAACGCACTATCAATCCCTCTTAGCTGCAGGACATTGAATGCGGATAAACCCTCGGAAATCGTCAGGCGATAGTCCAGTTCATTGTGGATGATCAAATGCGGCGTTTGCCAGTTCGCCGTGAACCTCGATGGGTCCCATCTTGCCCAGTTCTCTGGTACCTTCCAGATGGGGCCTTGCATGTCGTGCAGAGGGAAGTATTGCTCTTCACTTGCGAGTTGTGAGGTCATGCTGAACACACCGTCGTGTGTCACTAAGGCCTTGAATTTACGGCCGAGCGGGTGGCCTTGGATCCAATTCATCATGTATCCACCGTACGAGGCGCCGAGTGCCACAGCTCGGCTTGTGTCGACGAATTTCAGGTTACTTTCAATGTACTCAAGGCCCTTTTCAATATCAACGTACGGACGACCACCCCAATTGTTGCGAATGGCGTCCGTAAAGTCTTGTCCGTAGCCAGTGCTTCCAGTCGGATTAGGAGTAACGACAACATAACCTTTGTGTGTCAATAACTTATTCTATGCTCCTTTATGCTCAGCATCGACTTACCCTGTTCTGCAAACACCGCAGGATTCCAACGCGTGCTCCACTGATCGTTCCATGCTCCCTGCGGACCTCCATGTATCAAATATGCCAACGGGTACTTCTCACCGGGCTTGAAGTCGGACGGCTTCACAACCCATGCATGAACTGGTATGTTGTCTGCGCCCTTGAACCAAATCTCGTCCACCTGTGAAGACGAAAGCCCAAATGCAGTTCCATCACGGCTGTGCGAAGAGACAATATGCACATCGCTCGAATCTTGAGGATCAATAATGTACCACAAGCTATTGTCAACAAAGCTGGTACTTGACACAAACAGCTTGGATGAGTTCTTCGCCGCGGGAACAAAATCGTTCACCGATCCTGAATGTGTCAGTTTCTTAAGGGATTTAGGAGTCGCCGATAAAATGTTATCCAATGGGAGCTGATACAGAGCTACCCGGCCCTTCTCCTCAGCCTGTAATAAGAAAGACCGATCATCGTGCGCGAACGAGACAGCAGACGGACTCAGATCCCACTGTCCTTTTCCGTCGGCAGACTCGAAAACTTCGTACATCTCCCCAGTCCACGGATTGGGGATATACAGAAGCCTGTTTTTGTCAGACTCGTACCCGTCCTCCTTCATAGAAAGCACGGCAATCGAGCTACCATCAGAGGTCAAAGCAGGAGACGACATCGCACCCAAAAGGTTTGTTAATTTCTTTACCCGAACAGCCTGCACGCCCACCAACGTCGCTGTCCAATCGAAGATAGGGCAGTAATAGCAGATACAACTCGTGTGTACTGCAGGATTAAGCTCGGGATCCCTAGCAACAAACACAATAGCCGACGGACTAATATCAAAATCGGTAGACCCTCCAAACGGCGGAATCGGCGATTCAACCCCATGCAACCCGCAGACCGCAATGAGATTCGTCAACCCGGAAATCGTGTACCTCCCCGCCTGTCTCGACGGAGAAGACAAGGGCGCTTGCCGAAGAAGCCCATAATAAATCGTATTCCTCTGCGGGTCCACATACGAGTCCCAATGTCTCACAAACAGCGACGTATACAGCCTCCCCGAACTAAAAGGCTCCTTCACATCGTGCGGGTTAAACAGCGTCCCGTCCGGGTTGGCCTTGCCCGTGACGGCGAATCCAATCTTCCCGGGCTCGATCTCGGTTAGCTTGAGGTCTGATATCGGCCCTGATACGGTTCCGGCTGTGTAGGTTCTGCCGGGCTCTCGCGCGTTTCCGATGATGAAACTCGTGTTACCGTTGGGTCTTCCTTTTAGCCATATCAACTGGTCGGTTTCACCCAGCCATTGTGGGTTGTCGGCGCCCGGATCGTTTGTTACGAGGTGAGACCGGCCATTTTCAATGTCGAAAACACGGATCTCGTTGGTTTTGGAATGGGATTCGAATGAATAGGTCGTTTGGCTGTAGACCGCCAGAGTCCCGCTGGCATTGGGGATGGCTGATGATCGTCGCGGGGCTCCCAAGAGAACTCTAAAGTATTTCATATCAGCATAAGCAGAGCGAGCAACAGAGAAAGACAACAACGATGGATGCTGTCAGAGCATCTGAGGTTGAATTGGGCTTACACTTACTCAGGCGTGAACTTGATGCGACGGATTACCATATCTGGAAAGGGCCGAAGAAGAAGACGATGAATAAAAGGGCTTTATACTATCAGTCACACTTGGACAAGATGAATATGTTAGAATAAGTAATATCAATGAGAGTTAGGTAGTCAAATGGTAGTAGACGAGTAGAAGATGGGAGGAGAGGAGAGGAGAGGAAGAGCTTCCCCGTATCATCGATACATCTCCGCACGGCCGTATTACCGGTAACTTACTGACCGGTATCGGTGTCGGTACCGTAATCAATCATATCAATCAGTGAGACAAGTTCCACCGACCTCGGTATTTAGAGACATACTCCATACGGCATTTCGATGTCAGAAACATGTATTAAAACTACCTACTGTACAGGATGCCAACATACATTAAGCAAGCACAAACAAGAAACTCCAATCCCACGCTACTCCTCTTCCGCCTCGCTATCCTCCTCCATGCCTTCAGCAGCCTTGACCGTAAACGTAGGAGCCTGATCAACCCCAACATAGCTGTCGCACATCAAGTACAGCGTCAACTCATGCTCGCCAGGAGCGGGAACAACATATTCAAGCCGCAGTTCCAGTTTGCGATCAATCGTGACACGCTTGATGGCAAGCAGGTTCTTCGTCTTCTCGTCTCCAACAACCAACCACCAGTTCTCCATCTTTCGGTTGGGGTAGAACGGCGCATGCACCGTAGTGTCCGGCTCTTGGTCCTCCTCGACATCGCGCTCGATCTTGATCTTGAGATACGCAGGCTCTCCTGATGTGATGTTCTCCGGGTCCTCGACTTGGAAGTCGAGGTCGAGGTTCGGGTACTTCTCGTTGGTGAATGCTGCGGCTTGGGCCAGTTGTCGGTTGTTGAGGCCAAGCCGCTTGACTAGTTCCGCGTAGTCTTTGTTCTCCGACGGGTCCATGGCTTCCATGAACTCGAAGATGTCGTTGACGCCGAACTCGTTGGCCACTTGGACGACTTCGGGACCAAAGTGTGGGATCTGCTTGAGTGGGCTATCGCGATCCCACATTGCTTGGACGACCATTTGAGACATCTCCATGGCATTCATTGCGTTAAGATGACCTTCCGAAGAGAGGACATCGACACATGCACTAAGAAGGTTCAGAACCTTGCTGACGATGACCTCTTGGTCCTTGGCCAGATCAATCGGCAACTGCATACGAGAGAAATGTGCTTGGAGCAGGACGAACGCCTTGAAATGCGGTGAGTCGTAAACCGGCTGAGACATCTTCACGGGTACACGGTCGTACACTCGACGCAGAATGTGGTCTTCGTGTCGTCGAATCTGAATGGACTCGAACTCTGTAGCCGACGTAACAATCTCCAGCATACCCTTGAGCTTCGTACGCGCCGAGAGAGACAACAGGAAAGTCTGTATCGTAATAAACGAAATGTTGTAGTAAGCCCCGATCATGGCCGCATTCAGAGGAGAGGTGCTGTCGTCTTCCTCGTCCAAGTCGATGATCTTGGCGTCGGACAGTTCCTTGAGTGTGTTCTCTACAAGTTCAGACAAGAACGTACTCAGTCCTTCGTGGCTTACGTCGCTAAGACCGTAGAAACTAGGGTTGGCAAGAAGACGGCGGTAGAAGTAAGTGTAGGTCATCCAGTCGACTGCATCCTGCGTCGAGGCAATGGTCTTGGTGCTGATTTCGGTAACAAACGCGTCGTGGAGATAGACCTGTAAGTGACTCTCCACGGGAAGAGCCTCGTTCAAGAATTTCTTATAGTACTCGCGCTTCACACCAGGGACCATCAGGACACCTTTCCCGAATTTATCTTGACTTGGCCGAGAAGCTTTCCCAAGCATTTGTAGGACCTCGCTGATAGGATAGTCGATATATCGGTGCTCACGTCCTTCGAAGAATTGTGTTCCCATGATAACGACCACATGAGCAGTGAAGTCAATCTCCCAGCAGACATCTCGAGACGCAAGAAGCAGCTGAACCGCTCCGATTGTGAACAGGTGGGAAACAATACGCTTATCGGTAGGGGTGAGAGCTTCATGGTAGTAGCCAATACCGTGAGTCAGAGATTCAGCGAGAGTTCGTTCGTGGATACGGTCGAGTAATGGTGCCATTTCGTTCACGTCGGCGTGCAAGAATCGGTCCTCATTGTCATCCGCGGAGGCAGCCGCCAGCAGATCTATAGCGCTGGAGCGAGTCTGCTTCCGACTGGGCACAAAAACGAGCGCGGGTTTATCCGGCGACAATTGAAGGATCGAGTGGTACGTCGGCTTTGCCATTGCCATCATCAACGAAGGGAAGTGAGGAATATTGTATGACTGTATGTGCAGCTCCAAAGGCACCGGACGAGCATGAGGGCTGAAGTTGTAGATGGTGTGCTTATTAGCGCCGATCCACTCGCCAATGTCACGAGCATTGGAAAGAGGCACACTCAAACCGACAAGACGCATGCCATTCTCTGTCTGGAGAGCAATGTAGTGCATGCGCGAGACGACCACCTCGTAGACATAACCACCATAACCTCCAAGCATGTGAAGTTCGTCAGCAAGGAACAGCTGGACGGACTGCACATTCCTGCGTCTCCGCCACTGTCGAGAAAGGACATCCCATTGTGTAGGAGTGGCAAGAACAAGATCCGCACGCTCCAACAACTTCAGATCCGCTGTCGTCTCACCAGTGAGCTTGACAATCTCTTTGCCTCCAGCAAGCTTGCTAAGTCGCTTCTCCCAGTCTGCCAGCCGCAAATCAACCAACTCTTGGAATGGAGCGATGTAAACAGCACGACCACCGTTACCCTTGGACCAGTGTCGCAGCAGCGCCAGTTCGGCGCATACCGTCTTGCCACTGCCAGTCGGGGCGCCGAGGAGTACATTGTCATCAGAATCAAAAAGAGACTTGAAGGTCTGAGTCTGGATCTTGTTGAAGTATTCCCAATCAGGGTACAACTGCTGGAAGTCGTCGCGCTTGAGTGCCTTGACAGGAGCCCGCTGCATGTCGAGCAGGGGTGTGTGGGGCGGGAATCGTTCCGGTAAGATGAGTTTCTGGAATGAAACCGCGATCTTGGTCTCCGCGTGCATCCAACGGTCTGATACCAGGGTTATGAAATAGTTGGGAGGCATGGGTTCAGTAATCGGTACCGTGAAATCGACAAGGTGCTCATTCACTTCGGACGTCGCGTATTCCTTCCGGAGAACAAACTGGTCATGGAAAAGTATATCCTCGCCATCGCAGTCTTCGACTAAGATCCAGAAATCCTGAGCAATACCGTGGAGCGCATCATCCCACACAAAGTTAGGGGTGATTGTCAACTCAACCCGAAGCATCGACCGAGTGATCGGCTGCACTTGAGCTTGGACCTCCAAGCGAGGGAACTTGGATACAAGGTCGCAGACAGTTCGGCCGGCCTTCGGCATACCGAGCAATTCTCCCATACGCGGAGGATCGAGGTCAAAGTAGCTAGCCCAAGGCACATCGATCCTTTCGGACTTCTGCAAGATATCCCTGGGGCAGTTAGGGAACTGGCGTAGAGGACTCATTGTTGGCCACATCCTCTTCTCGGCCATCTTGCAAAGGTCAAGGCTAGTTTTCGCAACAGACGACCAGCCCTTCTTCAAGCAAATCTCAAACAAAGCACGAAGAATACGACCAGCGGACTGCGTGACATAAACCATGTCTGCCATAAGCGCAAGACCCTCCAACTTCAGCCGGGAAATATACGCCTGCAGGAGAACGTTGATCTTCGCGTGTGGCTCGTCCATACTCTCTTTCACCGGAATAGGCACACGTCCAAGCAACTTCGCCAGCTCGAGCTTCTCATCTTGGCGGACAGGGATGTACTTAAACTCAGCGCTCAGAGCAAAAATTCGGAATAGTTCAATGTTGCTAATCATCGGCTGCAAATGTTGAGAGTACGTCAACATGGAACTGTGACCAATGTAGTAATGTGAGGCGATACGTCCAAGTTCGGTCGGCTGCAACCGACCGAACTTCTTCTCGTACTTGAGAAGCCCGGCTCTCTCCAAGATAACAGCAGCCGAATGAATAATGTCGACACGTTTCTGTTCCAGTGCTTCGTCGTTATCGTAATCGGCACCGACGCTGTACAATCCGGGTGATCGAAGCATACGGACAAACAGGTACGTGTAACCAAGCCACTCAACACCCTCGTCGCGGCTGCGGACGTTCCCAAGGACAATCTCGGCATTCAGGTTGTCGGCGAGCTTACCCATAAGTTGGCTTTCAATCGGTAGTTGTTGGTTCATTAGGGAGAGGTAGTACTGAATTTCCGATTGCGCTGTGATGATAATACCTTCACCAAAGGTATCATATTGTGGTCGTCCAGCTCGTCCCAGCATCTGAAGAACATCCTGGGGACTAAGCTCGACCCAACTACCCTTCTCGGGAGAGTATATTTGGGTACCCTTGATGATAACGGTATGAGCGGGAAGATTCACACCCCAAGCAAGCGTTGCAGTACAAACAAGCACTTGGATGTACCCGTCCGCAAACAAAGCCTGGACGGAGTCACGATCCGCAAGGCTCATTCCAGCGTGGTGAGTACCCAGTCCGTATGGCAGCAAGTCCTTGAGAGACTGGTCGTCGACGGATTCAGCCTCTTCGCTCAAGACAGCCCTGCTAGCGGCATCGCTGCGTAGTATTTGACCTATCGTTTCCATTTCAAGAGCCTTATCCCGAACGTACTTGGCAGTCTTGGCTGTTTCCTTACGAGAGTGGACGAAGATCAGCATCTGGTTACCACGCTGCCCAACCTGTTCCAAGACCTTGTTGTAGCAAATGTCGTTCATGGTCTTCAGCTGCTTGATGGCTTTCTTGTCGGTAACACCAATGAACTCCTGCTTAAGCGGACACGGCCTGAAGGATCCGTCAAAGTGGAACAGGTCTTTAATAGGATCCACCCGAAGGAAACTCCCAACATCACGGTAATTAGGAAGAGTAGCGCTCAAACCAACGATCCGCACCGGCTCTCCTGTCTGTTCCACCCTGCGAACAGTCCTGCTTACTATGCTCTCAAGCACCGGACCTCTGTCGTCGTGAAGAAGATGAATCTCGTCAATGACGATAAGTCGGATGAGTCTTGTGTAGCTGGATTCCGTAGCCTTCCTGGTAATCACATCGTACTTCTCCGGGGTCGTGACGATGATTTGAGTATCAGCGACTTGCTGCTTTGTGAGCTGCCGGTCACCGGTGAGTTCCGCAACTTTGACGCCGTAGGGCTCGAGCCGTTTACCGAGGCTGCCGACTTGCTCCTGGACCAGGGCCTTCAGAGGGGAAACATAAACGATTTTGAAATCGTCAAGCATGATCTCCCCGGTCTCCGGGTTGCGATTCTTTCCGATCTCACGGAGGATGGAGAGCATGGCAACATTCGTCTTCCCAGACCCGGTTGGAGCGCAAATCAGAGTATTTCCATCACCGTGGAAGGCCGAATTGAAGCATTTTGATTGGACACGGTTGAGCTCCTTGGAACCGCCGAAGCCAATGCGAGCCCATTCGGGAAGTGCTGTAGTGGGAATATTCTTCTCCTCGGGATCCTTTCTAGCCTTTGGGGGTGGTACATGAATTTCCTCGTATCCCTTAAACGTCCGCTTTGTCGAACCTTGAGGAAGTTTCACGTTCGGATTGGTCATGAGGTGGTTGCCTTGGTGGAAGACGAGGTTTTCCAAGTTAATCAATCTCTTCGGTTGTAAGCCTCCTACAAGACCAGCTTCTTTCGGCTTCTCCTCTTCAGGAGGGGCTGACGGAACATCAATGTCCATAAGGTCAAGCTTGATTTTCTTCTCAGGTCGACCTTCAACTTCGGCCGCGCGGGTTGGCTTGCCGCGTAGTTCGTCGAGAATGGCCTGGTGGCCGGCTTCGACCATTTCATTCTCGATAGAGCGACGAGAATCGGCATCTTCAGCCACCCTCCTCCAGCGTGTGACCCAAACGACTTTGTCCTTATTGGTAACGAGCTTTGCAACGAGATCAGGATGATCGTAATCGAAAAGTTCCATCAAATCATTCTCCACATCACGAAGTGGCTTCTCTGACCCATCTTCCGCCTTCGTACCCATTATTTCAAGTGCGTCCCTTGCCTTCTCATGCTGGATATGCGCATCCGTATAGAAATGACCGACTTGGCGCTGAAGCCAATATGCATCAATTTCACGAGCCGGTACGTTCATTGCCGCTTTATCCTGCTTTGTTTCGTCGCGGTCAATGCCGCCATCGAGTAGCATCTCTTCGGTGGCTTCAAGACCCTCGGCGTCTGCAGGAGGCTCCTCCACTTCAGGCTTCGCTTGTTCCCCCGTCTCTTCTTCATCGCTCAGTTCATCCTCATCCCGTACTTCGTCTACTGTTCCCATGCGATCCTCGTCCTCATCTTCTTCGTCGAAGACGACGGCGACACCCTGGCGCTCATCTAGCTCGGCGCCTCCTGCTTCGCCCTCGGGACCTCCCTCCATATGCTCATCTTCGTCTTGCGCGTCGTAGTCGGTGATTTTCTTTCCTAGGTTCACAAGTTCGTTGAACTCCTTCGGATTCATCGAACTGCCCAAAAGGTCATCGATCTCCTTCTTCTTGTCAAAGTCCTTCATTTCTTCGTCCTTCAGAATTTCCAGCACGGCGTCAGCAGCACTCCGAACGACTTCGTGAGGAACATCTCCGAGATGGCTCGCCGTCATCGTGAGGATAAGATCGTAGGTAGCTCTGGTGGCGGGCGTTCGGGGTCGATACCTAAGACCCTCAACGAGAGCATCGGCAGCAGAGAGAATCCCCTGTCCTCGTTGTTGCGCGGGCTGGCCCCGTTGCAGTTTCTTCTGTTCTCTAGCGAGCACATCCTCGCCTTCACGGATCGAGCCTCGTTCAATCTCCACCGGCTTCTTCTTGTTTTTCGGTGCATTATCACGAGATACGCTCGAACCCATGTCCCGAACGCCAATACGGCCTGCGAGAGATTCCGGATCTCCTGTGGGCTCATCGCCGATACGCGAAACAAAACGACGGTCCGCCTGGAGAACCAGGTTGGACATCGCAGAGTACTTATACTGCGAGATGTTGTGTTGGTCCGTCATTTTGGCGGATGAACTGCGATTATATGAAACTTTCAGGTAGTAGCGAAATCAATAAAGGTAGCGAATGTCTTGTAACGACTGAAAATAGGTCGACGGGGCTCGGAGAGAGAGCTCAAAATCAACCGGCGCGTCCTGACACCTGCGATTCGGGGATGAATTCAGTGGTTGGCGAGTAGGATATCCTCAAGCGGTCTCACAAACCTGAATCATCCTCTTGCAGCAACTAAAGCAAGGCAAGGAAAATGCTGCAGGTACGTTGTAGGTAGTGTGGGATTAAGAAGAGTGGTTGTTGGAGCAAAGCAAAGCGAAGCAAAGCAAAGCGAAGTCGTTTTCTGATGAGGCTCTTTCTTTCGCGGCGGAAGAACTCAGTGGCGAAGGCGGAGAGCGCGTGATTGGCTGGTCGGAAGAGCTTCTTCTCCGACGCGTTTCTCGAAGTCTCGGCACTAAAGTCGCGACAACTCGGTTACCTGGGGGGTCAATGCCCAGAACGATGAGGATCAATGGGCTTTACGCTGCAGGTTTGACGCGTTTATCAAGTCGTTATGACTTATGGAGGCCTTTACCGGCATACTGCGGCAGATTATGCCGAACACTGTTCCATCGCGCTCATCGCCCTGCCTTGCCTACAGTCCGAACGGCAGTTCCGTCTCCTGAAACCAGACGGAGTGCGAGAACGAAGCAAAGCGTGAAGTTGCAGGATCTACCGCAGGGTGCTCTGAAACTGGAGCCATACGACGATGGAGTTGATGATACGCCCCGTTACCCGGCTGTTTTGCAGGGACATCGAAATAACATGCAGAAATTCAAGAACTGCATTGTACTTACGAGGATAGGAGGGTTTTACGAGGTGAGGATTGGGCTCGGTATTTTTTGTAGCATAATAGGCATTACAGAGAACACTAATATAAGGCTGTCATAGATGTACTTTGAACAAGCAGAGGAACTAGCACCATTGCTGCACATAAAGCTTGCTTTCAGGAAGACCAGCGCCGGTCCGGTCCCTATGGCAGGATTTCCCTTTTTCCAACTGGATCGGTTTTTGAAAATCCTTGTCCAAGACCTCAATAAGTACGTGGCAATCAGTGAGGAGTTCGCAGCCAAGGCAGACGATAAAGTGCGATCAGGAGGACTGCTCTTCGACAGAAGGGTGGCAAGGATCATCACGCCGGGGACATTGATTGACGAGAAATTCCTCGACGCGTCAGAAAACAATTTCGTTATGGCCATTTACGTGGACGCGCAGTCATTGGAAACGCTGTTGCAGCAGCGAGAGAATAACCCATCTTTACAGCAGCACGTATTGTCCTCAAATTCGCAAGGGATAGGTCTGTCCTGGCTGGATCTCTCCACCGGTGACTTCTTCACGCAGTTTACAACACTTCAATCGCTTCCGTCGGCCGTTGCAAGGATCGGTGCTCGCGAGGTTCTTGTAGACCAGAGTATCCGGGACCTGGTTGGACAAGAATTCCAAGCATTCATCGGTCAAGACCATAGGCTAGTTACTTTGTTCGACTTTCCGAAAAGTATTGCCCCGATGTCAGAGTGGAGTCCAATGTTAGAGGCGCCCATATCATCCGACGTTATTGCTTCATTCACTCCGGAGGAGACTGCAGCTGGGTACAGCCTGTTGGAATATGTCCGTGTTCAACTGCAAGGCCTGGATATGAAGCTTCAGCCCCCTCGGCGACGCCAGCTGGACCAGTCCATGGATATCGACCGTAATAGTTTAAGGGGGCTGGAGATCTTCGAAACGTCACGGGACGGATTCGGCAAAGGGAGTCTTGTTCATGCGGTTCGACGGACAACTACGAGGAGTGGTGCTCGCTTGCTGAGAGATCGCCTGAGTATGATTCTCTTCCCTTTCATGGAATATAAGATAGTGTTGCTGAATGATATACGAAGCATCCCCCTCCACGTCGATACACGTGATCAACGAACGCTTAGATCTGGTCACCGTCTTCATGGGAGACGAAAAACTCCGCGAAAGCGTCGTGCAGCTATTGAAACGTAGCTACGATGCTCAACGCTTAGTCCAGAAATTCTCCCTTGGAAGAGGGGACCCGGATGACTTGATATGTCTTTCTAGAACTATTGAAGCCTCGAAGGAAATCAGACGAGTCCTGTCGTCTCACTTTGACACTCAAATTGGCACGTCTGCCATTGGCCCTGAAGGCCCCAGTCGTGGTCTTTCCGCCATGATAGACCGACTCCAGCTCGACGGTCCTGTTGCGCTGGCTGATCGCATTTTAAACGCCGTCGATGAAGAGGGGCTTCTGCAAAAGCAACGTATTGATGATAGCACGGCTGCAGAAACGGCGGCTCTTGCACAAGAAGTAGTCATGAACGAAGGTTCACCAGAGGACCTCGACTCAATGCCCAGGAAGGTAAAGTCCAAGAACGAGAATCGAACTGGATTAGCGGCAGATGCAGACCCAGCTGCTCTAGATACTTGGATAATGAGGCGTGATGCCAGCTTAACGTTGCGTGAACTCCATGAAAAACTGGATAGTTTGGCGAATGATAAGCTTGCCCTAACGCAGCGGCTACGAGAGTCGGTAGGGTCTCCTACACTATCTCTCAAGTGGACACCTGGACTCGGATATATCTGCCATGTCAAGGGAGGGAAGGTCAGTCAGCAGTCATTGGAGGAATTAGGAGTTACGCGAAATGTATCTTCGACCAAGTCTACTCGATCATTCTATCTACCAGCGTGGTCTGACCTGGGAGGTTCGATAGACCGGGTGAAGCTTCATGTGCGTCAAGAAGAGCAACGGATCTTTGAAATTCTGCGCCGCGAAGTGGTTCTAAACCTGGTGAAAATCAGACGCAATGCGGCGGTTCTAGATGAACTGGATGTTGCATGTTCCTTTTCAACTCTAGCCCAGGAACAACAGATGGTTAGACCGATCATGAACAATGGCACCGTCCACAAAATCATAGGAGGCAGACATCCCACAGTCAAACTAGGGCTCGAAGAACAGGGTCGACCATTTGTCAGCAACGACTGTTTCTTGGGAGACGGAGGCGAAGAACGAATCTGGCTCATAACTGGACCCAACATGGCAGGCAAGAGCACATTCCTTCGACAAAACGCCCTCATAACCATCCTCGCCCAAGTAGGCTCATTCGTCCCCGCGGCATACGCGGAACTGGGCATCGTCGACCAGCTCTTCAGCCGCATTGGTGCCGCGGACGATCTATTCCGAGACCAATCAACCTTCATGGTCGAAATGCTGGAAACAGCCGCCATCCTCAAGCAGGCAACGCCGCGTTCGTTTGTGATCATGGACGAGGTCGGTCGGGGTACTACGCCCGAGGATGGGACGGCGGTCAGCTTTGCCTGTTTGCATCATCTGTACTACCGCAACCGGTGTCGAACTCTTTTTGCGACCCATTTCCATGCCTTGGCGGACATGACGGGGGACTTTGACGCTCTCGGTCGGTACTGTACCGATGTCAAAGAGACGTCGTCTGGGTCGTTTTCGTTCGTTCATCGCTTGCGGAAGGGGGTGAATCGTAAGTCGCATGCGCTCAGGGTAGCGCGGCTTGCAGGACTGCCTAATGAGGCGATTGACGTTGCTGAGCAGGCCCGAGAGGAGATGAGAAAAGAGAATGGATGTTGAGTCGGCATCATCGGGCATATAGGCTGTTGTCAGTACAGCGCATCCGATGGCACATATTCATCCTCTATTTTGCAAACTTCATGTACTGTACCATACAACTACACAACCTCCACACTGTACTTATACTCGAGATACCACAATCCATACTCTTACAGAATCATAATCAACGATTCCCTACAACCTCGCAACATGAAACTGACCCCCAACCCCACTCAAATCAACAACAACACCCTCCCCAATCCCCACCTCCTGACAATCCTCCTCCGCAACCCCATTAGCAAACTGCACAACCACAAAATCCACCCGTCTCCTCCCCAAAACAACCATGGGCGCATGCCAAGTCCCCGGCCCGTAGGTCACAGCCTGTCCCCCCCTCGCCACGAATGCCTTTAGGTTTCGCAAATCAGGAGGATCCTGGATCGTGGTCTTTGTGTTTGCGTCTGCATTCGCACTCGCAACCTCCCCTTTCAATGACGGCGCCACGATAACCAAGAATACAGGCTCTTCCCCCTCCTGCGACGACTGGGATAGATCTACCGGAATGAACGTCTGAGAGGTAAAAGGGTGTCTCTCGAGAATCTGGACGTCGAACAACGTCGCCTCGCCGTCGTAGCTTTTTGCAGACGTAATCGTCGACCCATTCACACTCCCCCTCCTCAACCGCCTCGGAAAACAGCAGAACATGCTCATTTTCGCCTCGGATGGTTTTCCGCTCGGACACTTCCCGGGGTACTCATTCTGGAACGCGGAGATGGGGTTGTATTTTAGCGCGGTGGATTGGTTCGCGATCACCGGCGTCGGGGTATGAGGAGCTTGGGGTAGTTGGCCCTGCTCGAGGGAGGATTGTGATGGAATAGTTGAGAGGTCTCGCGGGAGGGGGGAGGTTATTGCCGTGCCGTAGGGGGAGAAGGAGGATTGGGAGAAGGGAGAGGGGGTGATGGTGACGTCTTTGGGATGGGTGGTTAGAGTTGGTGGCATTGTTAGCCTATGGTGCCGTATGGTGTTCTGGAGTCTGGGTTGAGGATTTATCTAGAGTATTTTATTTTTCAGTGTTCTCCTTTTGAGGTTTGCTATTCTTATAGTGACACACTCGTTGTTTTCGTTGAGAGACGATGCGATGCCACTTCGGCGAACTCCGACTGTATGTTTCAGATAAGATAACGGTACGATACGATAAGATTGATAAGGTTACTTGAGACCTTAGCTTAACATTATTGGCTGAAACCACCCGCTGTGCCCTGGACCGCCAACAACGTCTCGGGGCAGACGCCTTACAGGACTCAGTTGCGAATCTGGGTGTTGTGCTGGGGACGCAGTTGTTTCGCACCGAGAGCTGCGAGCAGTGAGCAGTCCTAGCCTCCTAGGTCACGGGTTTGCGTTGGGATGATTGTTTCTGAGGTCGGAGAATCAATGCAAGGTCGCATGGTGTTGATGCTGGTGCCGAAGTAGATTTCTCAGACATGGTTGGGCTTGCTGTTGCTTCAATTTGGCATATTATAATTGTCGTAATATATGCTGAACAAGAAAACATATAGAATGGTAAATAATCAATCCGACACACCCTATGAACGCCTAGATCCCGTTGACCCTGTGCCGATATCAGAACCACAAGAGAACTCCAATCCATGCATACTATGCCTCAATCAGCAAGAGGAACCTCATCGTACCGGTTACCCTCACGATGACCGTTCCCTTGACCTCCTCCCTCAACACCATTTGCCACAATCAAATCTTTACCAACAAGATCTCCAAAGTCAACTCCCACTTCTGCCAACATGTCTGCATGTCCCAGCACAATCCCCATGCACTTCTCCCAGACGCTCGTACCTCGTTCGACACTGTACAACTGTCGAGCGAGAAGTGCGTTGAATCCGTCAAGTTGCTCCTTGGCCCATTTGATGCACGCACTTGTCATGGACGATGGAAAGCACTGTTGGTAAATGCTGATGGTATTTCTGATGAGCGTGAAGTAGACGAATGAGATTTGAAAGATATACAATGGGAGATCGCCTTCAAAGATACATGCTCTGTGATGCAGTCTTATCAGTAACCAAGTTTCACTATCCGCAAGGAGGGGGAAAAACAACATACCGAATTCGTTTATTCATCACATCAGATCGAGCTCGGAGGTATGCTTCTCGTGCCTGGTCCTCATATCCAAGTCGGGTAAGCCAGGTGACGTTGGTATTGGTCGCCATGAGAAACGAATGCGTATCTACCAAAGCCCGCAGGAGAACGCCTGCTAACTTTGCGGCCCGCTCGTCCACCTTGCTATTAATCGCTTCCTGTGCAGTCGCATTCCCCTTCAAGCCCCTGCCTAACTTCCGTAGCCGCTCAATGCTGGAGACCGACTCCTCAAAGCGTTGCAAAGCAATATCCACATCGAGTTCGTCCACTTGGCTTTCAACCCATCGGAAGTTCTGCTGTTTGCCATCCACATCCAAGCGGACATCTAACTTGTCGCGAGGGGGTTCCATGATGAGCGACTCCGGTCTTGGGATGTACGAGGCACGCTTTCCAGCCATGTAAGCAAGGGATTCGGTGGACTTGCTAGCGGCCTCACTTTCTGTGCGAAGCATCCGTCGGAGATCCTCCACCGTTTTTCGGAACGTTGCCAAGAGTTCGTTCTTCGTGGGACTGCTCTTTTTGTCCTGGCGATAAGTGAACGGCTTGGAGCCTACTCTGATGCTGATGGCGTTGGCCATGCCCCGTTCTTCGGCTTCTCGACGAGCTGCTCCGGTGCCGAGATTGGCACCGAGATCGATCATGTCTATGTCCTGCAATGGCCAGCACTCTTCCGCCACCAGTTTAGTCGGTACTGGCCCTTTGTGGTTAGGATTGCCCTGTTCGACTCGCTTGCGTTTCTTTGCTGCGACTAGGAGATAGTCGTTCAACAGGACGATGTGAACGGGCCGTCGAGGTTTCCAGGTAGCAGCATCTAGTTCAACCCAATAGCTCGTTTCCAGCACAATATGTCGTCCTATTACAGCCGGCAGGAACTTCTGAGACCCTTCAACGTTTTTCCACAGGCTCTGCAACTGCACATTCCACATGCTTTCGAGATTGGCGACGGAACTGCGATTGGCCTTCTTCCTGCTCAATTGGTCGTCTTGCATGGTGGACATGGGATTTGAAGTGTTACCGACGGTCGTCTGTCCGAGAGCAGTAGTGAGATCGGCCATCAAGCCTCGGAGAGTCCGCATTTCGCTCTTGAGCTTATCCGCCTCCCGGCTAATTTTGATGAATTGCGTGCGGTTCTGGTACACATTTTGTTGGAGATCCGTCGAAGTCCGGTTCTTGATCTTTCGCAGGCTCCTTTGATATCTCTCTATCTCTTCTTCCGAGGCGTTCGCCAGAAGCTTGGCCACGTCTGCATAGATCTGGTTAGATGATGAACACGGCGGAAAAGATGCAAGCGTTGGAGGGGGTATTCCGCAGACTCACATTTATCAGCTGGTAGGCTAGGGTCCTGTAGCGCATTCAAATCAATCGGAATCCGCTGATGTGGATCGGGGAGTGGTGGTATTCTTCCGGTCTGAGGACGTCCGGCACCGAAGTCTCTGGCCTCCTGAGGAAGGGAAGGGACGGGAGGAGCTTTGGCGTCGAAATCCGGGACTTGGTTGAAACGGGTGGAATATCGTCTTTTCACCAGATCAGAAGTTGTATCGTTCGTAGGAGGTCGAGGTCTGGCTTTTGGAATAGCATCAGGGTCATGTTCTGCTGCACCTTTCTTGTTGGCAGGCAGAGGACCGGAGATAGGCTTCGGATTGCTGATTTGAGGTCGCGCACGACGCGACTTGCTTCGAAGGGTCAATCCGATATTGTCCATAGCGAGACTTTATACGACGACAGCTGTTGGGTCGGTGGTTTGGTGCAATTCTATTGATATAGAGGGAGAGGGAGAAGGAGAACTCCCCCCATCTCTCTTACAATATATGGCACGTGACTTTCAGGTGACCAAACGGCACGTGATTATTAACTAAATCGGGATAGAAACACCGAGACCGGAACAACTATGATCCCCCGCAAAATTGTCATTGCCGAAAAGCGATTATTCGAACCTCGCCGTCAATAATAACAGTGTGACAACCCCCGAAGTCGACGATTAGCCTCTAATTGTCCTGTTCCTTCTCTTCTCCGTCTGTTCTTTGTTTCTTCTCTCCTATCCTGTTTCTTTGTCTTTGTCGTTTGTGCTATTGATTCTCCGTTCTTCTCTCTCTCCATCATGAGGACGTCAGCGTTAGTAGCTGCTTCCGCCGGCACCATTTTGACCGGCCTCCTGGGTGAGCCATTGCATTCTCCACCTCGACGATAATGGCATATCGTTGAGCGGCCCTTGGTGGCTATGGAGTGAAAGCTAATGCGGTACAACCTTGCACGCCGCTGTCTTCCAATCACAGCCTATGCCGTCTACTTTGACCACAAGAGACAGACCGATCCGGAATTTCGGAGAGCTCTGAAGCGCAACAACCGACGAATGGCAAGAGCAGTCAAGGAAGAAGCAGAAGCTCAAGGCGCTATTCAGCGGGATACCATTAAGAAGGCCGTTCAGCGCGCGAAGGACGAGGGCTTCCCTGCCGACCTTGAGGAGAAGGAGGCATATTTCATGGGACAGGTCGCCAAGGGAGAGGGCTTGTGCTCTGAAGGTATGCGTCTCAATGATTTGGATACTGTTTCTATGAAAGACAATGAATGTATTGACTCCGTCCGTCCCTCTAGGCGCAAACCACATCGAAGCGGCTCTTGCCTTCTACAAGGCCCTCAAGGTCTACCCCCAGCCTAAAGATCTGATCGCGATTTACGATAAGACCGTTCCTAAAGACATCCTGGAGATTCTGGCAGAGATGGTGGCCATGGACGCGGGTTTGAAGTTGGGGGGTGAAGGCGGTTCCGAGGCCCCCGGAGTTGAGTAAACGCGGTCTCTAAAGCGGCCTCCGGCAACCTCACCGTTGTTGAGGTGCAATCAATCCGCCATCGAACCTTGTTTCAACAATCTGCCCATCTTGGAGCCGTGGGCTGGTCATCGCCTACGGCTGAAGATTATTCGATTACATCCGAATTCCCTCGCCTCTCCTCACAACGTCTTCACTGCGTGGGCTCGTTCACTTGTATATTGCACCATGTCCTAGATGTCGTGAGAGTGGATTATGCTGGTCTCTTGGCGTTATGACATGGTTGTCTTCTTTATCTCTTGCTTGTTACCTCCTCTTCTGAGCACGGGCAGCTGCAACGCCTTGGCCCGTGGGTGCATGTCTTTTACTGTTTCCAAGTTTCCGAAGACGGTCGACTTTCTACTGTATTTTAAGGATAAGGATCATATAGAGTTAATCTCGAGTTTATATTGATATGACCTGACAATGGTAGTTACTGGCCTAGTACAGAGTAACATAAGACGACATGTCATTTCAAGACATTGTCATGTCGCAGACGTCACGTGGCTGACGGAGTAGGGTCAGTCAAGTCATAGGTATTGCCCTAAATAGAACTCGGGCCAAACCCTTGCTTCAATGGGGCTACAAATGTAGAGCCCTTACACCTGATATCTAGAACTACCACCTTAATGATCTCTCTAATAGACCGCTCATGCCATTGCCATCGCATTCAGAATACAAAATGAGTGATGAGAAAGGACCTCTCTCGAATAGAGAACACTCAGAACAGGACGGTCTCTCGTACAGAGACCCCGAAAGAGCGGCTCCTCCCAGCACGACAACCTCAAGAAGACAATGGTTCTCCTGCATCATACAATGCTGCCAGCGCATCTCAATAATTGTCCTTTTAATAGACCTCTTACATGCAGCCTTCACCTACATCAACGGTGGACCAATGTATCGCGGCACCGGGACTGCTCCTCTCGATGTTGCGCAGAGGGTGGACAAGATTCTGTCCGAGACTCCATTGATCGGTAGGGGGCTAGCCTCAGGCCCTGGAGCCTGGAGGCATTGGACGTTGCTAGAATATATAGGCAGTGACTAACTCATCACTCGCAGATGGCCATAATGACCTTGCTTACCTGGTCCGTGACTTGTTTGGCAATCACATCTACGACGACAACTTCACTGTGCCCTTTGTAAATGGCAATCTTACCGGTCATGTCGATCTTCCTCGACTCTCACAGGGCAAGGTCGGTGGCACGTTCTGGAGCGTCTTCGTGCCATGTCCAGAGCACAACATGGACTTCTCCGACGAGAACTATGCTGAGAGTACGCATCTCGCTTTCTATGTTGTCTTGTCTCGTGAAAAAAGAAAATGAAACTGATATGCACTGAATAGGTGTACGCCACACCATGGAGCAAGTTGACGTCGTCTCTCGTCTACAACAGACCTATCCAAACATCTTCTCCACACCCCCCAACGGCTCAACTGCCCTACAAGCATTCAAGGACAACAAGATCATCTCCCCCTTGGGAATCGAGGGACTCCATTCCATCGGAAACTCCCTGGCCCAACTGCGCAACTTCCACAAACTCGGCGTGTCATATGCCACCTTGACACACAACTGCCACAACCGCTACGCAGACGCCGCAGTCGTAGAACTCCCCGACGGCTCCGCTGCAGCAGCAAACCCCCTCCACCACGGCATCAGCGAGGCCGGAAAAGACCTTGTCTTCGAGATGAACCGCCTCGGCATGATCGTCGACCTGTCGCACGTCAGCGCCGACACAATGCGCGACGTTCTCGGCGCGCACGAGAGGGAGTGGGTAGGTAGTCGCGCGCCTGTGATATTCAGCCATAGTTCCGCGTATTCCATCTGCCCGCATCCTCGCAACGTTCCCGACGACGTCCTCCAGCTCGTCAAGCAGCGGAACTCGTTGGTTATGGTTAATTTTAATCCGGGGTTTGTCTCGTGTCTACCAGCAGTACCCGCGGTTGTTGGCAAGTCGGAATCAAATGGTATCCCGGACTTTTACCCTCCGAATTCTACGTTGGAGCATGTCGCGGACCATATCATGCATGTCGGTTCGCTTATCGGGCTCGATCATGTCGGGCTTGGGAGTGACTTTGATGGCATAACGTCCGTCCCAAGGGGCCTGGATGATGTGTCCAGGTTTCCTGATCTCGTTGCCGAGTTGTTGAACCGCGGCGTTAGCGATGAGGATGCTAGTAAGGTGGTTGGTGGTAATCTGCTGCGTGTATGGAAAGAGGTTGATCTTGTGGCTCTTCGAATGCAGTCTCAGGGTGCTCGGCCTGTTGAGGACTAACTGACATCTGCGTACTCGCTTATCATCATTTAACAGCTGCTTTCATGGAAATGATGCATATTGAAGCTTGTAGTTACGCTAATGAAGCATACATAGATAGACGATATCCAAGCAAAAGCAAAGACATTGCAATTCCAGCCTCCAAAACCGTCGCGACAGATGCATCGTTAGGCATGATCTAAAAGATTTGTTTACAACAGTTGCCCCATCAATCACAGCTCATCAATGACATGACATTAGACAAGAGACCCTTTGCCCTCCCCAACGCCAGACAGACCCAGTGCGTGCAAAAACAGAATAGGAATGTAAAAACCTCGCTTCGTAAAACCGGCAAAAAAGAAAAGCCACAATGCGAAAGAATTAATATAAAAACCAGACCAGAACCAAAAAGAAAGAAAGAAAAGAAAAGAAAAGAATTATACTACAGAAAATATTCATTCCGACCCGGCCGTGATACCGGAACGTGACGTTGATCGTCACTAACAGCGCTGAACAGCTTGAAGGAAGGCTTTAGATCGTCCTCGACCTCGCAGACAGAAGCAAGATTTCCGCATCGGTAGCAGTAATTTGGTGCGCTCCAGACGGTGACGACGTTTTGGTTCGTGAAGTGGTATTTGTAGCCTTCGTTGACGAGTTGGTGGGCGCGAGCAATTAGGGAGAGGTCGTTGACGTGGCAGAATTCGTCGGCTACTTTGTCGCCGAATAGCCAGCCTAGAAAAAATAGAAAGAAATAGTTAGTTAGTTGATACGATTTGGAGATGTGATAGTAGTATAGGAACAGCGTACCAGCTCCCCGAGGACTAACAGCCCACGCCTCCACCTCGTCAGGATCGGACCAGACGAGGTCACAAAAAGCGCCCTCATGAGGGATCTCCTGCGCGCGCGCAACCACACGGACTTGATCCAGCGTTCTGATCTCGGGACTCAATCCGCCGTGTACGCAGAGTACCTTGCCGTCGATGATGGCGCCTAGTGTCATGAAATCGAATACCTGGCAGCACGCCTTCCAGACGGATGCGTTGCCGTATTTCTGCAGGCATTCTTCGTGGAAGCCGTATACTTGGGTGATTTGGCGGGATTCGTGGTTTCCGCGAACTAGCGTTACGCGGTCTGGGAATCTAGGTAGTAGAGGGTTAGTGTTATGTATGTTATGAGACAAAGCAGAGGAATGACTAACTTCGCCTTTAGACATAGCAATAGTGTCAACGTCTCCAAGCTGAAATAACCCCTATCGACGTAGTCGCCCAGGAAGACGTAATTCCGATTCACCTGTATATCTCCCGAGCCGGCCGCGCTGCCGCCGGATTGGTATTGCTGGTTTGTATCGGACGTTGAATCCTCGTTCGCATTCTCCGGGGACCTGGAGTCTCGTATTTTCTTCTGCGTCTTCGCACCATCTGCATTGCTCGACGGCGACTCGACGTCGTCCGAGGTGACCAGGGAAGTCGTCGTTTTGGGAGGCTCCGTGCTATCCTCGTCGGGCATCCCGCCTGATACCCGGAATAGTTCTAGCAGGTCGTAGAACTGGCCATGGATATCTCCGCAGACGGTGACTGGGGTCGTAACGGGTTGGATATTGGATTCTGGACGTAAGGGAGCTTTGTATCAGTCCCGGTGTCTTCTTCTCTTCTCTTCTCTCCTTGCCCAGGGGTGTGTATATAGTGTAGTATAGCATAGCATTCCATACCCTCCATCATATACTCCTTGACAATCTCACAAAGCTGCTTCATGTGCTGTTCTGAGAGGTATTTGCAGTCCTTGGCTGCCTCCAGCCACTCGTCTGGGCCTGCATTGGGCTTGAGTTTCGCCGGGCCCGGCTGGGGGACCCTGTCCTCGGCCATGCTGAGTTGCGAAAGGAGAAGAGGCGGATAGTTACGGTATGCGGGCTACTGGCTGGGACAAGAATGAAGGCAATCCGAACATGGAGTCAGCAGTCCACAGCCGGATAAAGGAGAGAACTGCATAGGTAGTAGGTACAGTACATGTAGGTACCATTTCCGAACTACTTATATCAGATCAAAAGTATTTGCTCCCCGCAGAATTGCGCACTTGGTTTCCTTCGGGCTCCGTACCGAGATATTCCTCGACCTCACCTCATCCTCCTCTCTTTTCATTCCTTCTCTTGGATTATATCGACTCTCATACTACTGCAGAGTCATAGAGAACACTTACTACTGGTCTATAGATACCTACACGACTGCAATACGGCCCATCGACCACCTCGTCTATGCTCCAGAGTCCAACCATCTGACATCCCGCCATGACGCAAAATCCCCTCGGAAAACCGACAGGAGGTGTCCTCCACATTCCCGCAGCGGCTACCCAGAAAAACACCAATGCTCCTCCCAGGAGACCCCCAAGACCGGCTGCTCCAAGACTCAAGTTACTCGTGAGACGTCTGCCCCCCGGGTTGACAGAGGCGGAGTTCGAGAATGCCATGGGTGATGACTGGAAGGTCGGTGCGGGAAGGGTAGATTGGTTTCAGTACCGGCCTGGCAAGGTCTCGAAGGAGTGAGTGGAAGTGGTCTTTATTAGTATTTTCTATTGGATAATTCTTTGGCTAACGGTGGCATGGCACTGTCAATATATAGCCCCGCTAAGCCGTCTCGACCCTCTCGCGCTTATATTCATGTTCTTTCCAGTGAGCATATCGCTCCTCTGTCTGAAAAGGTACAACGGACGTCGTTTGTGGACGCCCGTAACACCCACCATGACCCTGTGCTTCTGGGTCCGCCGTCACTGGAGTTTGCACCGTTTGCCAAGATTCCGGGAAGTCGTGTGCGGAAGGACGCTCGACAGGGAACCATCGACCAGGACCTTGACTTCATCGCCTTTCTTGAAAGTCTTACGCAGCCCATTACTAAACAAGCTAGCGCCGAAAATGCGCCGCCTGAAGGAGAGGAGAAACAAGAGACTTCGACTGTTACGCCTTTGATCCAATATATCAGAGAGAAGAAAGCCAACAAGGCAAAGGAGAGCGCCTCCCTCGCGAAGTCTGCGAGACACAGCAGAGCAGAAAAGGAGTCTAAGCCGGAGAGAGCGCCAGCGAAGAAGAAGCTCCTGCAGCGTCCCGATAGAGAGACTCCACCGCCGCAACCGACAGACAAGAAACCCAAGGTCGAGAAAGCTACTACTAAGGAGCCTGTGAAGCCTGCGAACAAGCAAGCTGCGAATGTTGCCGCCAAGCCGGGCTCGAGACCAGCGCCTACGCCCCCGCCAGCTACGACACAGAATACTACCACGAAGGATACGGCACCGCCAGGCCCGGCTTCAGACCGGAAGAAAGAACGTCAGAACGCAGGTGCTGCAGCGAGGATTTTGCAACGAGACTTGGGACTTGCTGGTGGTGGAGGTGGAGGACGTCGGAGAGGTGGAAAAGGTACCCCACCAGAGACGGATACAACAAAGGTAGAAAAACCGTCGCGAGAAACAACGCCGATACAGGAGTCAAGCAAAAGGGAAACCTCCAAGAAAATTGCAAAGCGTCCCACCACGTCACCAAGCAGCCCTACGACCAGAGAAAACAACGTGTCACAACCAACAAATACGTGGCCGGATGCTGGTGCACCCGCTCCTCCAACCAACCCCGCATCCACAAGACCGCCAAAGTCGTCGAAAGGAAAGCAACCATCCGCGCCACCAGCAACAGCCCCCGCGGCAACACCACAGGCCACGCAGGCGTTCCTCAAACACGCCAATCCGTCCCAAGGCGTCACGGAGCCGCTGCTGGAAGCCACATTCAAACCATTCGGCAAGATGTCGAAGGTCGAAATCGACCGGAAGAAGGGCTTCGGGTATATCGACTTTGCCGAGCCAGGTGGCTTGCAGAAGGCCATCGCGGCCAGTCCGGTGGCCGTGGCTCAGGGTCAGGTTGTCGTGCTGGAAAGGAAGATGAACCCTGGTGCGGAGAGGAGTCGTGGGAAGGGGCGGAGTGAACCTCAGCCGTCTACGTCTACTACTGGTAGCAGCAATGCCCGTGGTGGGAAAGGCGGTGGCGGTGCCGAGGTTTCTGCTCCGGGGGGAAGTAGTAATGCTTCGGCGCCTCGTGGGTCTCGCGGGGGTCGCGGAGGGCCGAGGAATAGAGGCGGAGGGTCGAAGAATGGCGGTGGTGGTGGTGGTTCGAACGCAGGAGATAAGAAGTAGTCATCACAGCAGTCGTAATAGGCGAATAGTTGGCAATTAATATGTACTTTGAGTCTTTGATCGGGGACACTACAAGCTGCTGTGTACGGGATTCAGCAGACTATGATATACGTTAACTTCACAATGCATGAGCCTAAAGCGAGGGCATAGGCTTGACCGAGTTCCGCTTGGTGTCACGGAAACGGAGACGTGCTATACATTGAAGAGGGCAGAAGCAGAACTTACAAGTATTTGAAGCTACGATAGACTGAAACCGAAAGACAGGAAACACAAAACGTCAAGCTGGAGAGAAAAAGGGATAGAGGACATAGCAGAGTTAAAGACATTTATTTGTACAGAAACTACAGCACTCTAACCCGAAGTTGCTGCCAACCTCCCTGACGCTGGACCCGGCTCCCACGAGAGAAGCTCCGGAATATGATAGTTACGTCCCTGACGCTCCGGTCGCAGACGATGGGTCGGCGTTGCGGCGAATCACCTAAATCACCTGGGTCATACCTGCCGTGCAGTATGTGCTGTTCTTTCGAAAGGGGGAGACGATGGGGTCTGCAACGGCGATAGGATCCCCCTTTCGAGAAAAAAGAGCACATGCTGCAACACAACGGCAGGATATGACCTCAGTGACTTAGGTCGATTCTCCGCAACGTTGACTGCCCATGCCTGGCGCCCGGGTCCAGACCGCCAGGGACATATGTACATGTATCCGAAACCGAACAACAGTAATTGACGGACGGAAGTACGGCGGACAGGGCAAGATCAGAAGCGAATGCTGCAGATGCGAAGTGCATAGAAATGCTTCAATGTGATGACAGACACGGCGTTCATTGTTTTTTATTTTACTTCAGCCAATTGGCTTCGGAAGGATGGAGGTGTCGATTACCCACCAGGGCGCCGTCCAGGGAATCGAACCCATGCTGACCACTCCCACCTGCACGCCATTTGCAATACAAAGACGTTCGCGTACAATAACAGAACGCTCACCACCGAGAACAAAAAAAGCCAAAACACCTTTCAGACCTCCTCGATACCCACCAAGCCCAACCGACCGAAGTCAAGACATCGGGACGAGGTAAAGATCATCACCACTCCCTAGATACCATCCCAGACGTCCGCTCCGGAGAGCAGACAGATCCAAAGAGGTACACAGGCGGGAGTACAAACGGCTTCACTTTAGGGTATCGAGGACATGGCAGTCATCAGCAAGGGTGGAGATTCTGTGGCTCTTTAAAAGAGCTCAGAGGTGGGACGTCTACTCTAAAGTGATTCTTTGAACTGTGTTGGAGATGGTGGTTAGTATTTGGAACGGCATTCATATGTTTTTTGCATAATTCTGGGGGGAGGGAGAACATACGTAGAGTCGCTTAATTTTCAGAATTCTCGGGGGTGAGAGAGATTCTTATACCTTTGGGTGGGGCGCGCTAGTCATTAGCGAGATCAGATTTTTCTTTGTGTGGGGCTGTTTGGTTTGTTTGCTTTTTAAGTACCCTTATTAGTTGTAGGGAAAATCACTCTCACGTGATTAGAACACACCAAAATTCAAGGCGGTGTGCGAACTTGAAGATTTATGTTTAAGACCCCTAACTTTTCCCAAAACCCCCCAAATCCTTCCAGAATCCCCCCAAAATCTCAAACAAAATTTCTTTTTTTATATCCAGGGACTTTAGCCAAAACATTTGAACCGTGATGCCTTACTTTAAACGGCGTTGGTGGGCGAAAAAGTGTGGTTAAAAAGTCAATAATATGGATCACGTGAGAGTGATTTTCCCTACAACTACCAAGGTTCCACTTGCAAGTACATTTTTGCTCGGTCAGATGACCGATGGAAGCCCTGAGTGGAACCTTGATATCCGTTGGCGCAGGCGGGTGTGGGGCACGAGTATCTCTTCTGCTTTCAAGACCGTGGCATCCTTTAACCACAATGTTCCTGCGTTGGAATTGAGAACTTGAGAAGGGGAGCCCATGGAATCAATATTTTCATTTTTCTGAAAGGGAAGAGTACGGTACGGGAGAAAAGACCTTCCTCATGTCGCTAGGAAGCCATAACCACCAATCGCAGCATCTTTGGAGCCCTAGTCGCTTACATTGTCCGTAGTTATAGGGTTCGTCGACCAACATAAGATCCAGTCCAACAAGCTGTTTTGTCAATGAGCGAAGAAATACCGCTCAGTCAAAAAAGGTGCCCCTGGTCGTCAAGCTCATATCGACTTATGAAAAAGGTGAGATCTGTTGGGACTATGATCAAACCTGGGCCGGTCGAATATATAACTAGCTACTGGCCATCGACATAAACTGGAGTTCCAAGTTTATAGTTGGCGTTGATCCGTAACTGGGACTTGTTATGGTAATCATGTGAAGCTTTGCGGTCATGGACAGATTATAGGTAATAAGTCGTATGTCGTTTCGGCTTGTATGCCAGCTGCAATGTTAGTTAGGCAACTAGAAACTCTCGTTAGCGGCTTGATTATGCCGAGGGATGCGACCAGCTTACACGACTATTGCATGCGAGGGTCCTGCAGATGCTTTGCTAATGACATAGTTGGTGATAATCACCCTCATCTCAGGTCGAGTACATGTTTGGAGGGATAACGTTGATGCTATCGACCACAGATGATACCTAGCACCGATCGAGATCGTGCCAAGCCTAAGCCCTTTCTAATAACTTCGTCAGCTACCTTGCTGTAATGAGGGATGCGACCAACTTACATTATTTATATTTGCATTCATACGAAGCCCGGGCCTGGGCGAGGAAGAAAAGGGAATATATTGTTGATAACAGGCGATACGAAACCACCTTTCATACGTTGGGCACTCACCGAGCCAGCGACGGTCACCCAGTAGATAGCGTACTGGCTCTCCTGGCTCCTTAATAATGAATTTGACGAGCGCAAGGTGACATACATCGGGCTTGAGTTTTGCTGTCAACTATACCTATGTGCTTTTAGTGTTGTGAGGATAGTAGCTCCGCCATTTTTGGGGTTTAACGTGCCTTACCTATGTAGTCAGCGCTGGCACAGTGCCTTAAATGCCATCTTTGTTCGGTCAGGGATTCAGGGGATAAATAGTTAAGCAATTCATCATCCTTCATCCCCCATTGAGATATAGTAGCAGGAGTATCATAGGTAAGTAACTGGGCAAGGAAATAATGAACAAAGCCACCGACGGCCATCCAATGGAGGATAGTCTGTATCTAGGTATGGCTCCCGGCTCCGTAAGAGCACTTTCTCGGTTTAGACACCCATTTCATCTCCTGCAGTCAATAGGTATAGATACCTAGGGTTTCGTTGCGTTGGTCCAAACTCGGGACTTGTTATGGTGACCACGACGAAACTTCTGGTCATTTACCATTCTGGATATATCGGTGTGCGGGTTGAGAGGTGCAATATGAAAAAGGTACTCCGTCAATGTCTTGTGATATTGGCTGAACCGGTTTTCTGCGAAAATCTTGAAGAAGTTCCTTCCGGTCCTTGACATTTGCGATATGAAATGAGATATAGGAAGGTGGTGATTCCAAGGAAAGATGCCCCAGCGCTTTGTCGTGAGTGAATTTGCTTGCAGCAATATTATTCACTATCTGCCAGTATAAAACGTCAGCAATTCACTAGTGGTGAACTGGTCGCAGTTGACCTGAAATACCGTTGCCGAAGTCGACGCATTGACTGCACCAGCGGACTAGGACTTACATGTAATAGGCAGACCTGACCAGCTGAGGTCCTCGGCTGAATTTTATGTTCCAGCTGACGGCGACCAGGCTGAAAGAGTGATCAGGTCGATATCGTGCTCGTTTTAAACAGCTCGAGTGATTGCATAAACATTTGGTAGATTGAAAACAAAGCAGTCTAACCGGCGTATATTTGATGTCAACTCGTCTCCCACATATCAATACCCGCCTACGCTATTGATGTGGTAGCCATGGCGGCAATTGGCGTGAGTAAGAGCAGATTGATATATAGTTATGTTTCGTAGCAGACATAAATCCAAGTATATATATATATAACCAGCGGCGCGAATATGCCCGTGCATTGTGGCCTGGGTCGCCTGGAAGATGCGACCTTCAATTGTATTGCCGGCGACTCTGCCCGAGAGGAGAAATGAGAGATGAGAACGTGGTATGGAAATCGGGGAGGATGGGCCGGTATTTATACCTATCGGCTTGACGGGCTATTCACACTTCATAGGTGCAGGTGTGACAAAGAGGCAATGAATGATCCTGTCCGCAGTCAACAAAGGTGCGTCGAATGTGTTGAATAAATGCATGGGCGGATAGAAGCAAGGGAAATAGGGTTATTAGAAGGCCAAGGCAAATTGTTCTACACTTGGTAAAGGTTAATTCGCATTGAAAAAATCCATATATGCTAAATCATCATTCTATGTCCGAGCTCGTGAAATCACCAAAACCAAACAATGGCCATACATATAACAAGAAACACCTCCCTTATCCTTTTTTTTCCGAACCCATTGGAATAAGTCATCATCACATTTAACCGAAGAGAGCATCGCCAAGACGGACGTGGACCGCCTTAACCTGGGTGTAGTTGTTCAAAGCATATTCGCCCAGCTCACGGCCGACACCAGACTCCTTGTAACCACCGAATGGCACCTGGTGGGAGAGAGTGTTGTAGCTGTTGATCCAGACGGTACCGGCACGCAATTCGTTCGACACGCGGATAGCGGTGTTGATATCCTTGGTGTGTACAGCGGCCGCGAGACCGTAGTTGGTGTCGTTTCCGATTCTGACGGCTTCTTCCTCGTCCTTGAATTTCTGGACAGAGACGACAGGACCGAAAATCTCCTCACGGGCAATCTTCATGTTCTCGGTGACGTTGGTGAAAACAGTGGGTTGGATGAAGTAACCTTGCTGGCCGTGGCGGTCACCTCCGGCGGCGACGGAAGCACCCTCCTGCTTGCCAGCGTTGACGTACTGCATAACACGGTCGAACTGGAGACGGGAGACCACGGGGCCTTGGAAGGTGTCGTGTTCGAAAGGATCGCCGACCTTGTTGGCAGAAGCACGCTCCTGGAAGCGCTGGATGAACTTGTCGTAGATACCCTCCTGGACCAGGATACGGGAGCCGGCACAGCAGCACTGGCCGTGGTTGAAGAAGATACCAAAGTTGGCCCAGGAGATGGCATTGTCGATATCAGCATCGTTGAAGACAATGTTGGGCGACTTGCCGCCGAGTTCCAGAGTAACCTTCTTCAAGTTGCTCTTAGCGGCAGCCTCGAGAATCATGCGGCCGACGTTGGTGGAGCCAGTGAAGGCAACCTTGTCAATGTTGGGGTGGGAAGAGATGGCACCGCCGACCACACGGCCAAATCCGGAGATGGTGTTAAGGACACCAGCAGGGTATCCAGCTTCCTTGACGAGCTTGGCGGCGTAGAGGGCCGAAAGGGGAGTCTGCTCAGCAGGCTTCATGACAACCGTGTTGCCGGTGGCGAAGGCGGGGCCAATCTTCCAGGCCCACATCATGATGGGGAAGTTCCAAGGAATGATCTGACCGCAGACACCAATGGGCTCGTGGCGAGTGTAGACAAGGGTTTCGCTGTTGGTGTCGATGGTCTGACCGTGGATCTTGTCGGCCCAACCGCCATAGTAACGCAGGCAGGCAGCGGCGCCACCCACGTCGATCTTGGCGATGTTGAAAGCTTTACCGTTGTCGATGGCTTCGATGGCGGCAATGATATCCAGATCCCGCTCAAAGAGATCGGCCAACTTGAAGAGCAGACGAGCACGCTCGGTGGGAGTGACCTTGCGCCAGTTCGTCTCAAAGCAATGGCGGGCAGCAGCAACCGCTATGTCGACATCCTTCTCAGTACCCTGATGAAGGGAAGTGATGGTTTTCTCGTTGGACGGGTTGATGGTCTCAAAGGTCTTGCCTTCGACACCCTTGACCCATTCGTTGTTGATGAACCTGTTTAGGGGATTATGTTAGCTAGGGTAGCTCCAGGAAGAGGGAGGAATTCGGTATGTATTACGTACAGTCCCAAGGGCTGCTCGTATTTGACGTTGGGAGTGGTGATGGTGGTGAAGAGGTCGGACATGATTGTAGGCTGTTGTTACTAGCTTCAACGGGGTATCTATATATGAGGAGAGGAGAGAGTCTGTATGTACGTTGGAAGAAAGAAGAGGAGAGGAGAGGAGAGGAGAGGAAAGGAATAATTATAAGAGGAAGAGGAGGAAAAGGAAGAAGCGGACGGAAAAGGATTAATAATCCCATGGAAAAGAACACCCCGCCGCACCTCGTCGGTCCGCCGCAGCTGCGGGGCTGTTTGTATTGTTTTCGTAAGTATTTGGTAAGAAACGTTTTGTAAAGAAAGCGAATTTCTCAGCAAAAGCAGCGGTTCTCCAGGTAATAACCGGTTTTTTTTCGGTTATCCGTATAAGGCATTCCGTAAAGGTACGAGACTCGGAGCGAGCTGCAGGAGTCCATCAAAGAGCCAAAGTCTGTGCTAAAGAACTCAGAAAGAACTAAGGGTGTTGGCGATGACTTCATCCCGCATGCGCTTACGGCCCCGCGTCGATCAAAACCATGATTGACCAGTTGGCACTTGCAGTAAGAAATCAGCTTCGAGATTCGAGAGGTTCAACATTTGTATGTTCAGTGAAGTTTGAACTGCCTAAATTCTAACTGCTGATTACCTCCGTCTCGACCTACTCGTGCTCGGCATCGGTTCAAACGCATCATCATCGTCATCCTCGATATCCTCGTCAACGGCATTCCTATTCCTCGTAGTACCGCCCGGTCCGCTACCCCGCGCGCTCGTCTGTGATCTGCTGAAATCCAATGTCGATTGCGACTGTTTACAGCTCGTCGCCGTAGATCTTGCAGTAGATCGCGGAGGCGCCCGTCGAGTCCCAGATGCTCCTGCTAGAGTCCCTGACGATGCTACCGACGATGGCGCGGTTCGTCCGGTGCGGCGTTGGGTGGTATTGCTTGCTGTATTCCGCGTCCGTGTCGTTGTCGACTGTGGTTGCTTGACGAAAAGCGCTTGGGAATCGTCGTCTTCGTCAGAAACAGCTTGGTTTGTTGCCGGAGCTGCATCATCGTCATCGTCGTCATCCAACATGACAATGTCATCCTCCCCATTATCCGAATCATCGTCGTTCATTTCCTCTTCCTCTTCTTCGTCTTCAGAAACGGCACGCCGACGATTTTTAGCTGTCTGAGCTGTTGTTCTCTTTGCTTTTGGCGGGGCTTTTGATGCTGTGGGCGCGTTTGTGCGAGATGCCGCAGTCGTCCTACCGCCTCGACCCCTACCCGTACCGCGACCACGACCGCGACCGCGCGCTGAAGTCGTAGAAGCTGGCTCAACCCCGTTTTCCCCGGCCTCATCAGCATTGGGGTCACCTTCTTCATTGTCTGAGTGGATGAGAGCCCCGGGCTGGTCCTCCCAGACGCCATCGAACTCTGTATCCCAACCGTCCGGTTTCGGCTTAAAGCGTCTTCTACCTCGCGTCCGTCGACCTGTGCCGCTGGAAAACATCTCTTCCATTTGCGTACGGTACTTCTCCATCGCCTTCTGTAAGGAGCTCCGAGATCCGTCCTCGTCCATTTCGTCATCATCGCGATTCAGTGACAACAGATGCTTGATCTGGCTGTCTAAAGAGTCATTGACAAACATCTCCATTGCATGCTTGTCATCTTTGTCAATGAATTGAGACACGGCATCGCCAAACGAATTCTGTGGTAAAATGCTCAAAGACTGCGCTGCAAGAAACTCGCGCACTAATTGCTCCACTTTGACCGTGTCCAACGTTGACAGATGCGACATGGCGGCATCGTCAAGCGAATCATCCCCCTTGTGAGTCGTTGTCTTCTTCTTCTTGCGGTAGAACTGCACCACATCGTTCACATTGGCTACCTTTCCCACGAACCGGTTGGAAAACCGCTGTGGGTTTTCACAGTCAAAACTTCCTCCTTCCGGCGTGGAAGTCTCCACCCGGAGTCGCACAAGTGGCAGAGGAACTTCGAGTTCTTCATCCCCCGCCCTGTTTTCCTGCATCTCCAGCCATTCCGCCTTGGCTTCTTCAATAAGTTCGTCGACAACGGACATGAGGAAGCGCGTGATCACCGTGCGGTTTTCCTCTTTGCGCGCTAGCTTCTGTGCTGCTTTTTCTTCGGAGAGGGCAATCTCCCTCATCACGAATGGACGCACAGACCTCAGAGGAATAGGCTCGCAGCTGAATTCACGCCCTGTGACGCTGAGGATTGCGACCTCCTTGGGCGCTGCTTCACCAGGAACTAGGGAAGTCGCTACAGAAGATCCTGGCTGCATGACGTGAAAGTTGGTTTCCGGGTTCAGCCGGGGATTGATTAGACATTCATGTTCGTGACCCCAGACCACGAGATCGAGAAAGTCTGGGAGGAAGTTCTCCGGCAGGTAGCCCGTCTCAGAGTATGCATGGTGATTTTGGTGAACACTCATCAAGTTGAACCAGTCGCCCTTTTGCGCTGAAGGACGAAAAAATTTGACCTTGCCATCGCGGAACGTGCGAAACAGTCTCTCATCGCGGACATTACTCATGCCGTACAGGGCCAGTTTGGTCCGGCCCTTTTGGAGTAAAACTGGTTTGATCTGGATATTATCCGACTCTGGCGTTCGTCCATAGTAATTGATTAGTCCTGATACCTGCAGTAGGTCCAACGCCGCTAGATGGCCCTCGCCAGACGGGTCGTCATGGTTGCCATGGATGGAGAACACAGGGATGGCCACATTGATGTCCAGATCCTCGTAGTTTACATGGTTGAATGCACCCTGAAAATTTTCACTGGCATCACTTAGTATCTCCAGTTCACAGGGCTTGTCCCCTAGACAATTCATCCGTAGTGAGCGCATGACTTGGTACATGGACTTTCGTGACGGCTTGTTCTCGTGGAAGAGGTCGCCTGCAAGTAGCACCATGTCAACGTCTCGTTCCTTGGCTAAGCACATAACCTCGTGGAAGCTTTTCCAGCTATCATCTCCCCGGATGGGATCTCGCTCATTGTACCCGACATGGTTGTCTGTCGAGATGAGTATGCGAATGGTCTCTGCGTCTGTCGGATCATTAGCATCGGTAGTCGAGGGAGGTAAGCAATGGGTCGGTTTGTTACCATTAGACATTTTTATACGGAGTACACTGTACAGACTGTAGAGAGGTGCTGACTCTAACGTATGTACAATCAGTATGTGCCAGTCTTTTCAGCACGGCATGCCACAGCAGTCTTGATCAGCGACTCTTTCTAATACTCCGTGCTATAAATACTGCCAGTAGAAGTCTCCAGCAATCATAAATTCATAAAGTCGATACTTGAAGTGGTTGTATTCTTGATATTCCTTCAACGATAGCCGTCTTCGCGCTCAGTCGCGTCGCGGTCATGTGCCAAGCGCGGTACGTAGATACCTTAGGTAAGCAGGTTATCGCCACAACTTCGGCTTCGTCCTCTCACCTCCTTCAACCTCGCAAACCCCTCCATCGCCCACCAAGAGAGCTTTCGCGCATCGACTACACACCGTCCACCAATACTCCTCTTCGGTATTCATAGACATTGGCTGATCCAGCTCAGTTGTCTGGTTCAGTCACTTGCGATTCCTCCATTCTCCCTCGAGTCCCTTTTATGCAACCAGAGCCTTTTGCAGCGTCTCAACGATCATATTCAGACGACTTAACGCCCACAGAAGAACTTCTAGACCATCCCCAGCATGGAAATGACGTCTGTCATGATCAGGCCTCAGCTCACTTCTTGGCTTTGTGCCGAGAGGAAGCTGGAGGTTGTCGCGCGTCCGACCGCGCTGTCGCGGAGCAGGAGACTCAGCCGTCTTCGCACCGAGTGATTTGCGATTGTAACGCCCAACCGGGGCCTTCGAGAGACCGCGTTAGTCAGTATGAATGGATGCATCAAGCTTCGAGCAAACGAGAAGAGAAGACTGGCCCGAGAGTGGCCAAGTCGTCGAATTCTACTCTAATCTCCCTCGGGGACTTGCCCAATGGTATGTTGACTCATCGCGAGGTGTTTCTCTTGAGTTAATGATTGAATTAGAGGTCTTGACTCATATCCTATCCCACTTGCCTCCGCCGTCCTTGTCGTCCACTGCTCTCGTTTCCCGTCGCTTCCACAGTTTGGTTACTACCCCTCATGCCTGGAGAATTGCATTTTCGCGTTATTTTCCTGGTTCACTCAGTCTGAGAAAGGATGGCCAGTTGTCTGATGATCAATTGGACCGCCTGGCTGTCGATAGGCGCTATTTCGCTAGACTGACCGCACTTGCATCTTGGCGCAGTGAATACATCCTGAGGACACGCCTGCTGAGGTCCCTATCTAGGGGCAAGCCTATGCAGCTGGAGCCGTCTAAGAAGAATGGGACTGTTCGCTCCACCAACGTCCGCAATGGAAGCGCTGTGTCGACCTATCCTTCTCAATTGCTTTTCCCCATCAGCCATCTCGGTGCTTCTTTTAGCACCAAGAGAGAGCCCTTGTTCATTCACGGTGCGGCAAACCAAGGGATTGCCTCAATCAGTGATCCATCCTTCGTGAAGGTTGGTACCTGGGGCTTGTCAGACCATCAATTCTTCCGGCACTTTGAGGATCTGTTCCCTGGCGAACCCGAGTATGGTCTCGGGTCAGGGGACTTGGTTGGCAAACCGAATTGCATGGACGTCAGCCAGCCATTTGGAATGATCTATGGAGAGGGTTGTCCACAAGGACGCACTTACTTTATATCATCGACTGAACATCGCGGACGATTCCTCGATATTTCAGACTCGATCTCGCAGCCACATTTGGGTATTCCGGCACTGAACATGATCACTACTTCTGTTTGCTCCGTTTGGATTGCCAAATCTACCAATGTACTCAAGATTACTGGCGGGCTCATTGGGATGCTGTCGGGCTCGTCGTCGGGTGTCCTCACTGCATACGCTTTAGGACCTCATCCGACGTATACGACTCGGTTTGAACGCGGCCAGGTCACTGCTAAGTGGGTCCTTAGCCCTGGTGTTCCCATCATTGCTATCGCGGTTGACGACAACTATTCCCTGGAGCGTCACGCTCGTCGACGTATTTGGGCTGTTGCCCTCAACGCGCTGGGAGAAGTGTTCTATCTGACCGACATACCGAAGCAACCCGAAGTCACCACAAGGCTGAGCTCCGCAGAGCTCGATCAGTTGGCTTGGAAGACTGGCAGGAGCGCTCGTTGGGAATTTGTTGAACCGAGCCGGCGTGCCGCAAGGCCGGATCCGTTCAGCCGCGGGCTTGTCGATGGCAGCTATAGTCCCAGGTCGTCATCCGATTCGATGAATTTGGATAGCCCTCGGATCGCAGCTGAAACAAGGAGGATTGAAGCTTTCTTGGCACTTAAGCCTAAGCATTTTCGAAAGAAATGCCAAAGTTGGGACATGAGACGGGACCTGGTCGTTGATTTTGCTGGAGACGATGCCAATGGAGCGGGCGAGTCGATTATCGTCGTTGCTCGCGGTATCGGTGAAGACGAAAAGGCTTCAATCCGACGGTACATGAGGAGGAATGTCAAATCCGAACCGTTGCCGTCGTCAACGACGCAGAAGGCCGACTCAGAAGATGCCAATCCGCCGACATCCATTTTTGGTGGACCGGCTTCAGTTGACTCGCCGGCGACAATTTCTCAGAGGAAGTCCGGCGACACTGGTTCCTCTGCCTGTTCACCTGGAAACAGTGAATGGAGTATCACCGACTTTGGATTCGCCGATAGGAAGTCAGTCCAGATTACATCTGCCGCTTTAGACCTTTCCGCCTACTCTCTTTTAACGGCTGACGAAGATCCTCTCCTGTCGGAGTCAACTCCGTCATCCCCAATGCCGCATATGGAGCAATCATCGACATCAGAGGTACCGGGCCGGCGGGCACGATACATGGCTGTTGGCACTGCCATGGGAACGGTCTTCTTGTGGGATATCCGATCACCCACTTCCCAAAGCCGAGAGAGTATCAACACCATCGCGCCGCTTCGAATCATCCAAACGGAGTCTCCACAGGTGACCTGCGTCGCGCTAACATCCCTATACCTGGTGCATGGCGGAAACGACGGCCTCGTGCAAGCATGGGATCCACTCGCGTCGACCACGGACCCCATCCGAACGTTGAACTCACGATTCTCCTCGCGAGCCCGCCGCCGACTGGTACAGGCCGAAGCCTCCATTCTCGGCGTGGGCAATAATTACTTCGCAGCCGGAGCCATCTGCCTCGACCCGGACCCCACCGTTCTCCGCGGCATGGTCGCCCTCGGAACCCACCTGCGCTACTGGTCATACAGCTCGACAACCGCCGACCAATACAAGAGCAACAAGCGCCGTCTCCGCCGCCATCTACGCGGAAACAACAACTCCCCACCCGACGGCCAACGCTACAACAGCACCGGCCGCGGCACCATTCAGGACTTCATCGAAGAGGAGAAATCGGACATGGAGCGCCAGAAAGTAGCAGACGAGAAGGAGAAGAAGTACTTGAACGCGCGCTTCGGTATCGACCTCCTAGGCGAGGATGTCGGCGAGGACCAGCTTCTTGCGTACGCGCAATTGATCAGCGAGGAGTCGTATACCAGCGAGGCTGTCAGACGCGGCGAGGTCGCGGTCGCAGATAGTTCTGTCGTGAGCACGTCGCCCAGTGACGCGCTCGGTCGCAACGACGACTCGTTCGGTCCGGGTGAGGCGTCGTCTTCTTCTTCCCCTCCTCTTCCCTATCAGGATGCTTTTGGTGATGACCTGGAGCCGGATATTGCCGAAGCTATCCGTCTTAGCTTGCTTGAGGGGAACCATAATGAGAACGTCTCGCCTTCTCCGGGTCCGGTCGATGCATCTTCTTCGTCCGCTTCTGTTGGTGTTGCTCAAGGTTGCTCTCCGTCTGAACCGCCTATTCCTGAAAGTAGTCAGCAGCGGGAATTGGATGATCTGAATCTTGCTCTGCAGTTGAGTCTTGTGGATGTGGAGGAAGAGGGTCGTGAGCAGGAGCAGGAGATTATCGCCTCGGTGGCGGAACAGGAGGAATTTCCTGTTGTCGGTGCGAGTTTGCAGCAGGCTGAGCCTCAGTTTCATGTGCGATCTCCGAGGAGGAATAAGGGGAAGTCGAGAGCGTGATGCGCTTTTTCACTTGAGTGTTGGTGTCTACTCTGTAATCTATGCAAGTTTAGTTCTTCATATGTGTGTTCGTAATTTCTATTGAATACCTACCAATAAGGAGAATAAACCCAATTTGAGAGGGGTTAATGTCAACCCCGTCTACGACGATTCGTTTGAAAGTCAACAATTGCTCCACGGGTTAATTCCTATCGAGAACCAGCAATAAAGCATATGTAAACATATGATACAAAGTATCCTTGACTTCCACTGACTGGAGTAAAGGGAGTGGGCTATGAGCCTATGTCTAAGCTTCTCGTTACAGCATGGTCATGACGAAGACAAGAGTACCGGCTAGTACTCCAAATGGCAGGAGCGTTGACGTCTTGGAAGCTGCGCTCTGTTTCTTGGAATCTCGGTTGTGGCCAGCGCCACCAGACAATGAGGAGGAATCCATTTTACCATTCGGGCAAATAGGACCCGGTCCAGGAGTATTGGACCTATTGCACTCGAGAGCCCGAAATTGGATTCCTTTGAGGACTTCGCCCTGGTGATTATATACCGTTTCAGGAATCGTTGTCGACTTGACAGGCACCAATTTGCCGGTATTCGCCTTGGATAGACCATGATCGATCATGTCTTGGACCTTGCTCGGTCTAGTAGGTAGGTCGAAGCTGTTGAGGAAGGCAGTTGTATTGAGGAGGGAATGGCTGCACTCTTGGGGCTCAATAGAGGTTTGCAAACTGTTCACCGACTGAATGCGATTTATATCCAGTTTCTCATACTGCTCTCGTAAATAGTCGTAGTCGATAAGCAGAGTAACGGTACCGTTATCGTTAATCTTAACCAGGCCGTACTGATTCTGCTCTTGACTATACTCGTAGACCAAGCCCCCGGAGAAAGCCCGGCTCATATCTTCACCATAAAGAGCTCCCACTTCATCGAACGTACGGGGCCTGACCAGATTGCAACCGTACTCAGAGAAGAAGACCGGTAGGGAAACACTCGAGAGGTCACTTGTCAGGATATCGTATCCACTGATCGTATAGCTTGAGTGACCGCACCAGGAATACGAGTTGAGACCAAAAAAGTCAGAACGAGAGCTAGTCGAATTCTTCAATTCACACGACATATAGTGGGCGGTATCCATAAGAATTGGACGCACATCGGCAGCGGAATAACCGACAGGAATGTGTCGACTGGCATGCCTGGCTATGTAATCTTTCATGTCACGTTGAACAGCCTATAGGCATAGAAAGTGAATGAGTTAATGTTTAGCATGAGACGTTGAGGTCTGTTGAGACATACTCGAATGTAAGCAGGAATTTCCTTGACGCTTTGCTCATTGATAATCTCGTTCCCAGCAAAGAAGGCAAGCGTGTTCGGGTAGTTTTTGAAAGCTTCAATTATACCGTAAACCTGGTGGAAGTATTGCGCATTATAGGTACTTGCAGGATCAGTACGATCAATGTATCCGCCATAAAGAGGCGAGTTGACATCCAGAACCATGTGGATTCCAGCGGCATTAAATATGGAGGCGCATTTATCATGATTGGCATTTGGAGCCAGGTTGTAGATACGGATGGTGTTTATCTGCCATGGGATATGATTAGAACAGAGCAAGTAGCAATCTGGCATTGTAGGAGGGATCTTACACCCAGTTTCTGCAAGATAGCGGCATCGCGAAGACAGGCAGTGCTATTGCTCAGAGGATCGGATTTGCCGTCGAAGCCGGAGGCGCCACCGGGCTGGTAACTAGAAGTGCATTTGCAACGTTAAGAAAGCAGACCGACCAAGACTCTCATTCTTGACACTAACTCGACACCAATTATTTGGAAGCGTTCTTTGGTTTCGCTGTTCACGAAGTCCTTCCCAAGCACGTCGACCGGCTTGACGGCTAGGGTAGTAGTCGCAAAGGCCCAAACGACAGCAAGTAAGTAGGCGTATGACTGGAAGAAGGTTAGATACTCTCTAGAAGTGCATACCACAGATACATAATGCGACTAACCTGAAGCATGTTGAGTACAGTATACGAAGCAATATTCAGACGATGACGATGGGATATGCAATGGAGTATGCAGGAAAAAGAGGCGTGAGAAGCAAGCGAATAGACTGGATGTCGAAGCAAGCAATCGAAGCAAGCAGCACTCTATAAGGCATGAAGTGCCAACTGCCACTGAAGAGGGAAAGCACCAGAGAACAGAAGGTACACTGTACAACCGACACACCAGAGAAAGATAGCAGTAGTACCTATAGAGAAGGACCAACTGCCATCCATTCATCCATAGTCGAATTGACCCGACGACTTGAAGCTCATGAATGGCATTCACTCATGAGAGCACCTTGCGACCACAGTAGAGGTCCATTCCACAGGACATGATAGAAAACAGACTCCGACAGAGTGAAACGGATGATTCCCTTTGCATCGTACTGTACTCACTCCGGTGAGTTCGGTCTGCCATCCTCGATGAGGCCGAAAGTGCACAAGCAAACATTGGTAGTGAGATGTCGGATTGAAGACGACGAAATCGAACAGGTCAATCAACGCCAGTAGCACGATCGATACTTAGAACTGTTCTTATCCGTCGCAATTAGGCATATGCCACACGTCCTTCGGGCATTTTGTCCCACCAGCAGGCTACCGGTATAGCCTATGCCTACCGTGTAGTAGGCACCGGTAAGGGTGCATGCCTGTTGGAATGCACGATGAGTCTCCAGGCTCCATTTGCTAAACACTGAACAGTCAGTCAACTGGCAACAATACATCGTAAGCAGTAGCAACTTACATGGCCTCACATACTATGGTCTCTTCGGTATGCATGGATGAAGCTGTAAACTGGTTAATAATACGGAGGTTCTTGCGGGGTTCAAAGAACCGATAAGATGCAATTTTTATCCATCTTTGAATCTATCTCTTTTTTCTTCTTCCCTCTGCGACTTCAAGTCTTCGACTATTTTCACCAAGTTGAACAGCATCAAATTCAGCCAGACTGACTCTGCGCTGTTTTGCTGCTAATAAATGGCTATCCCACAGTAAAGGAGCGATAGCAGTCTCCCAATATGGCTGACAGCTTCACGGTAGAAGGTATGTGTATTTAGTATTCTCCCTTGGCTGCAAATGCAATATCACTAACGCTGCAATCTTAGGCCTGTTGGCCTTCTGGCATGCTTACCGTCTGCCTATTCTCGCGGTCTTACTGTCAACCTCGGTCATCCTACACCTTTATCGCAGACACAGATCCAAGACCGCTGCGTCTTCGTCAATTCCACCATCCCCGCGCAGTAGCTCGCCAGAGAAAGAAGAGAAGCCTGCCACAAGCAAAGTTCCGACTGTCTCTGAAAAGAGTGACCCCCAACAGCTAGAAAAATCTCGTCCATCCCCCAAACCTGCATCAGGTCCGAAGAAAGTCCAAGGCAAGAAGCCACTGAAGACTGCTAATGGAAAGCGAGGAGGATCGGGCGAAGCAAAGCCCTTGACGCACATCCAGCCCATTATCTTCTTCGCTTCGTTGACCGGAACTACCGAGAAGTATGCAAAGACTTTGCTGGAGGACCTGCGCTCCGCTGCACAGAACGGGCCTAATGCGGACAACCCTGAACGGGGACTTCTTCCGCCGCAAATCCATGACCTCTCCTACGTGGATTTCGACGATTACTTTACGACTGCACCAAAGGCGCCGTCCACTGCACCGGGCACTCGCTATTTGTACTGCCTGCTAATTCCCACTTACAACATCGACACGGTCCTTAACACATTCTTGGGTCATCTGGACGAAACGCACCACGATTTCCGCATCGACACGTCGTCTCTGTCAAACTTGGCCGGATACTCTGTGTTTGGATTCGGGGATAAGGAAGAGTGGCCGACTGAGGAAGAGGGCTTCTGCTCGCAGGCAAATGAATTAGACCGATGGATGGCAAAACTCACCGGGAAAAAGAGGGCTTACCCTCTTGGACTTGGAGATGTCAAGAGTGATGCTGAGCAGTCTCTGAAGGAGTGGTCGCATGGATTGCAGGACATCATGTCTGATATTCTCAAACAGGGAGGCCTTGGCGAAGGTGTACCTGGTAGCGGTGACCCTCTGGAAAGCGACGAAGAAGAAGAAGATGTGGACGAGGAGAACGTGTCAAACGAGAAAGCCAATAAGCGCAATAAGCCCTCGGAAACTGTTATGGATTTGGAAGATATCAAGATCAATCCCAACAGTCAGACAGAATCAGCGGCGCCGGTTCCGGTGGATTTCACAACATCGGGCAAACCATCTGCACCCCCTGCTGAGAGCACAGCGAAGGAGATGGTCCCCAAGACTTCACCCACCTACGCAGCTTTGACGAAGCAGGGGTATACCATCGTTGGATCTCACTCAGGAGTCAAGATCTGTCGCTGGACCAAATCCGCACTACGAGGCCGCGGATCATGCTACAAATACTCATTCTACGGCATTCGGTCCCACCTTTGCATGGAAGCCACTCCATCGCTTTCCTGCAGCAACAAATGCGTCTTTTGCTGGCGCCACGGCACAAACCCGGTTGGCACAAGCTGGCGATGGAAGGTGGACCCGCCCGAGATGATTTTCCAGGGTGTCAAAGAAGGCCACTACAAGAAAATCAAAATGCTCCGCGGTGTGCCCGGTGTTCGCGCGGAACGATTCGCAGAAGCCATGCGCATCCGCCACTGCGCATTGAGTCTGGTCGGCGAACCGATTTTCTACCCACACATCAACAAGTTCGTTGGCATGCTACATTCGGAGCACATCTCCAGCTTCCTCGTGTGCAACGCGCAACATCCCGACCAACTGGCGGCATTGGACCGCGTAACACAACTCTACGTGAGCATCGACGCGAGCAACCGCGAAAGTCTCCGCAAGATCGATCGGCCCCTACACCGCGACTTCTGGGAACGATTCCAACGCTGTCTCGAGATTCTCCGCGAGAAGCGCCACTTTCAACGAACCGTCTTCCGACTGACCCTAGTCAAGGGCTTCAACGTCGAAGACGAAGCAATCGGGTACGCAAACCTGGTTGAAAAAGCGCTGCCGGCCTTCGTCGAGATCAAAGGTGTCACCTACTGCGGCACGGCAACCAGTGCGGGTGCAGGGTTGACAATGCAAAACGTACCGTTTTACGAAGAGATCTGCCAGTTCGTCAAGATCCTCAACGACGAATTGCACCGTCGCGGACTCGGATACGGGCTCGCCGCGGAGCATGCCCATAGCTGCTGCGTGTTGCTTGCCTCTGATCGGTTCTTAGTTAATGGGAGATGGCACACGAGGATCGACTACGATCGGTTCTTTGAGCTGTTGGAGAGAGAGAAGAGGGAGGGCATTCCCTTCACTCCGGAGGATTACACAAGGGAGACGGAAGAATGGGCACTATGGGGTAATGGGGGATTTGATCCGAATGACGAGCGGGTTTACAGGAAGGGGAAGAAGCAGAAGGAGCAGAAGGAGCAGAAGGAGATTAACAACAACAACAGCAGCGACAACAACAACAGCAGCAACGACAAGGTCGTCGAGGTTGGAACGGAGTCATGAATCATGGTGTACACTATTACCTACGTACGATGTTAGAATTCGACGAATTGTGATTGATTAATGATGCAACAAGGCACCGCTGTCAAGCGTTTGGCCGCGAACCTGTTCTCTTCTCTATGTCCAACCACAACAACGCTTCAAGAATATTTTGAACCTGCTCAGAATCTCAGCCGGTGGATTGTTCGGAATTACTTTCTCCCTCTACCCGGAGAAACTATCTATAACTGTCAGTCTCCGATCTCCGTTTCCCGGCCGGCCATCCTCGTTCATCTCGGATTAATGCATCGCTTATGTCGATAAGCCAGAGTATATAGGTCAACATCGAACCATTGACATGGTACTCCGTACATATTGCTATACCCGTATATAACTAAGCCGATATACCTCGCCACCGCTGGACTCGATCCTAGAAGGTATTCTCCAGCTTCCGTCTCAACCTCTCGAGTCTCAGTCTCACTGTATCTACGGACAAATCTCCTCATGCCCGTTTGGAACATAGGAAACCGACAGCACTGAGCCACTGACGGTTCCGTCCTCTAACACCGACCAGTCGTTTACATGTATCAGTCGCACTCACCAACCAACACCAAGACCAACACCGCACCAACATCGCCGGCCGGCCGGCCCACCTCCACTTCGCTCGACCGAACAACAGAATATAAATGATTGACTGATGCAACAAAAACCAACCACGGTAGCAGCCTACGCGGCTGGAGCATCCCTAGCAGCCGTGACATTATTCTACGTATTCGGGCCGAATTACACCCTCGACAATGACGAGACGGGGACCAGCAGACGCAATCGGAATAAGACCATCGTCGGGCTCGAGAATCCGGCGTTTGACTGTTTTATCAATTCCGTGTTGCAGGCGTTGGCTGGGTTGGTGGATTTGAGGTTATACTTGATTCGGGAGATTCATCGGAGGGATGTTTTGGATAGTCAAGTCCAGGGGCAGGGGTCGGGGCAGGGACAGGGACAAGGACAGGGACAGGGGCAAAAAGGGCAAGGGGAGGTCTACGATACGCTGCCAAGTGTCCAGGAGTTAAAAGGACAGCGGCCGGATGTGGTGAGGGAGATGCAGCGGGGACTGATTACGAGGGCATTGAAGGTGATGTTGGATCGGTTGAACGAGAGGCCTATTTATAAGAAGACGATCTCAGCGCGGGGGTTTATCCAGGCGATGGAGTACGCGTATCGAACGCGGATTAGCCGGAGTCAGCAAGATGCGCAGGAGTTTCTGCAGATTATCACGGAGCGGCTCTGTGACGAGTTCTATGCGGGTGTTAAGGCGCGGCAAAGATGGCGGGATAATAACTCCCTTGTTGATGAGAACAACGCGAACGAGGCCGGTACTGGTACTGGCACTGGCACTGGCATAAAGTTGGAAGATATTGGCGACGATGGTGGGTTCCCATTTGAGGGTAAGCTGGAGTCTCAGGTGGAATGCCAGTTCTGCCATTATCAGTACAAACCGAACCAGACGTCGTTTGTCAACTTGACGCTGCAGGTTCCTCAGGCGAATTCAACGACGCTCAGTTCATGCTTTGACGGGTTACTGAAGACCGAATATATCGACGATTTTCGGTGTGACAAGTGCAGTCTGCAGTATGCCATTGGAATAAAGACAAAAGAGAAAGCCGGGAGCAGGTCGAGGAAGGATCAGGAAAGACTCGAGCAGGAGATCGAGCGAATACACGCAGCTCTCCAGACGGATCCAGAGCAGATTTTGGAAGACGTTACACTTCCACTCAAGGAGCAGACACCGAGGAGCCGGATCGCGAGACACATGCGCATCACGGCATTTCCCAAGATCATCGGAATCCACCTGTCACGATCGATCTTCGATCAGAGCAATTCCAGTAAAAACGCAGCCAAGGTTTCATTCCCAGAACGGCTTGCGTTGGGGGGTATTCTCGACCGAAAGTGGTTCACGTTGCAGGCGATTGTGTGCCACAAGGGAAGCCACAATAGCGGACACTACGAATCGTTCCGACGCAACCAGGTGCAAGCACCATTCGCCACACCGGATACTTTCCAATCACACTCGCAGAGTCGCGCAGCGAGCGAGGCACCGAGTAGTCCTCATCTCGCAGCAGGAACAGGAACAGGAACAGGAGCAGGAGCAGCGACAGCAGCAGGCGGTGACTCATCCACGTCGACTACTCCGGGGAATAATAATAATAGCAGCACAAGAAACAACATCTCAGCGGTAGATTCATCGGTTTCCTTGGCTGGCACGTCATCCAATGCAACATCAGCCCCAGGTCACACTCGATCGCAGCCAAGCCAATCCCAGCAATCGAAGACGTCAACCAGTTCAGGGGTCTCGGTGCGCAGCGACCAATCCAAGTCATCCTCGTCACCGAAGCCATACCTGTCACCGCCAGACGAGACAGCGGGCACGCAGACGCAGACGAACGCGAAGAAGTCAGCGTCCAGTCTATCGTCGACGGCGAGTAAGTTGATGCCGCCAACGTCTACATCATCGGGCAATGGAAATGGAAATGGAAATGGGAACGGGAACGAGAAAGGGTCAGCTCGCACGCGTCTTGGTCGACGACGACACAAGGCGAGGTCGTCGAATGAACGATGGTGGCGGATATCGGACGAGAGAATCAAGGAGTGTCGTACGTCGGATGTGCTGGGGATGCAGAAGGAGGTGTACCTGATGTTCTACGCGATGGAGCAGGAGGAGGGAGACGTATAGTCCGTATATACGTACATACCAGCATACATACTGATGTTTAGCGCAATTAGGGTTATGTGCAATGTACAGCTTAATAATTACTGGTGGTCATGTGAATTGGACTGACCGTAACGGTCCACCGTAAGTCATGTGCTACAAGTCACCCAACAGGATGAGAGAAGAACAGGGAAGCTGACCGAAGGCCGGGGAAGGCTCCAGAAGGAGTGCGGAGGACGGTTCTCCTAGATTCTCCAGTTCTCTCCATAAAAATGGAGAAGGCGGTGGTAACTAACCAGGTAACTGCCCTAGCCACGAGTGAAATCATCATGACTTCACGTGGTTGTCATTTTCCTTACGTTCCCAATACGGCCCTGGTCACCCTGTAATCTATTGCCCCTCACCCGTGCCGCCAGACGGACCAATCACACGCCAGTCCCCCTCTTTTCCGTGCTCCGTCCTACGTATTGCGATGCCCCTCCTGGTATGTAATATTACACACTGTGTTTACTCTTAAAATACCCGGTCTTTCTCGTTTCCCCCTCTTCCTCTTCGACTTCTTTTCTTCTTCAACTTCAACTTCCAACTTCAACGACTCTTATACTACTAAATTCCTCTAATAATCCCTTTAATCGCTAAAGCACACGCTCTCATCTCCAACCACAATGGGTATCACTGACCATCTCTCTCGCAAGTCCGGTGTCATCACCGGTGACGACGTGCTTCGTCTCTTCGAGTACGCTCAGGAGAAGAAGTTCGCCCTCCCGGCTGTTGTAAGTACTAGCATTCCTCTCTTTCTATCTATCTAGACGCCATCGACCTACGGAAAACTAACTCAACCCAGAACGTCACCTCCTCTTCTACCGCCGTCGCCTCCCTCGAGGCTGCTCGTGACAAGAAGTGCCCCATCATCCTCCAGATCTCCAACGGTGGTGCTGCCTACTTCGCCGGTAAGGGTGCTGCCAACGACAAGCAGCAGGCCTCTATCGCTGGTGCCATCGCTGGTGCCCACTACATCCGCAGTGTCGCCCCCGTCTACGGCGTTCCTGTCGTCCTGCACACTGACCACTGCGCCAAGAAACTCCTCCCTTGGCTCGACGGCATGCTCGACGCCGACGAGCAGCACTTCAAGGTTCACGGCGAGCCTCTCTTCTCCAGTCACATGATTGACCTTTCGGAGGAGCCCGTTGACGTCAACATTCAGACCACTGCCAAATACCTTAAGCGTGCTGCTCCCATGAAGCAGTGGCTCGAGATGGTGAGTTGTGCATTCCTTCGTTCTTTTATTCCTTTTACAATATACTGACTGAACTTGCTAGGAAATTGGTATCACTGGTGGTGAGGAAGACGGTGTCAACAACGAGAGCGTCGAGAACTCCGCCATGTACACCCAGCCTCAAGACATTCTGGCTATCCACAACGCCCTTGCTCCGATTGCTCCCTACTTCTCCATCGCCGCCGGTTTCGGTAACGTTCACGGTGTCTACAAGCCTGGCAACGTCCGTCTGCACCCCGAGCTCCTCCAGAGGCACCAGGCCTTCGTCAAGGAGAAGCTTGGCTCCAGCAAGGACAAGCCCATCTTCTTCGTCTTCCACGGTGGCTCTGGCTCCAGCAAGAACGAGTACCGGGAGGCCATTGGCTACGGTGTCGTCAAGGTTAACCTTGACACCGACATGCAGTACGCCTACCTGACCGGTGTCCGTGACTACATCCTGAACAAGAAGGACTACCTTCTGACCCCCGTCGGTAACCCCGAGGGTGCTGACAAGCCCAACAAGAAGTTCTTCGACCCCCGCGTGTGGGTTCGTGAGGGTGAGAAGACAATGAGCCAGCGCACCCAGGTCGCCCTTGACGACTTCAACGCTGCTGGCCAGCTGTAATGGTGTTGTTGTTGTTGTTGTTAATTCTGTTGAACCGTGATGAAAAGTTGTAAATTGATATGTTATGATTCATTCGCATTGAGACGTTTCATGTTGATTTTTCATGGCGATGATGTGTATATTTTTTAAGAAGTGAGGAGACGGGAGATGTATTAGAAACGCATTAATGAAATGAAATGTGAATATCAATTATGCATGAAGATCTTCCTATATTTATGCAGACATTGGCCAATAGCGTGGGGGAAGAATAGCCAAGTCTGTTTCAGGGACTGTTTCACGTGCCAAAAATAGAACAAGCTTATTAGGGTTAGACTCCGAGCTTTCCCTTTTCCGGGTTAGTTTGGTTTTTTAACTTCGGCCAGGCATTCTAGACTTTTTTGGCAGGCAGAACGGCTTTTCACGGCTGCTTGCCTGGCACTGTCGAGTATTTCCTGTTTCTTTCCCACTTCTTTCCTGTTATTTCCAAACTCCCCAGTCCATCCATGCTGTTACTATAGTACTGTGCACTGCTTTTAGTAGTTAGGCCTCTATAGGGTCCTCGCGGACGCCATGTCTCCGTTTCTTGCTTCACGTGACCAAAAGCAATCCGTCAACGAACTTCTCAAGCTCATTTCCAGCCCGTTCAAGTCAACCTTCCAGGTCAACGCCGTCTGGCTTTCTCTTGCCAGCGCTCTCAGCTTGACTGTCATCTTGGCATTCCTCTTCTCCATCATCCGCCCCTATCATACCGTTGTCTACGCCCCCAAGACCAAACATGCCGACAACAAGCATGCGCCTCCCCCGGCTGGCAGAGGCGTCTTCTCTTGGATCAAGCCCGTTTTCCGCACCAAGGAACATGACCTCGTCAGTTCCATCGGCTTGGACGCAATTGTCTTTCTGCGATTCACAAATATGTGTCGCAATATATTCGTCGCCATGACCGTTGTTGGTTGTGCGGTGATGATTCCGATCAACATCGTCCTGAGCCGCAATGACTATACCGATACTCTCTCTATGTTCACCACCCTGTCTCCTCAGTTTGTTTCTGAGAAGGCGGTTTGGAGCCAGGTTGTATGTACCTGGGCTTTTGATATCATTATCATTGGCTTCCTGTGGTGGAACTATAGGGCAGTGGTTGGTCTGCGGAGGAAGTATTTCGAGAGTCCCGAATATCAGCGTAGTCTACATGCCCGGACCTTGATGGTGACCGATATCCCATCCAAAGCCCGCTCCGATGAGGGTCTTTCGCTCCTGACCGAGAAGGTCAATCCTATCGCCGCCCTGCCGCGCGCCGTTATCGGTCGTAACGTTAAGGAGCTGCCGCGTCTGGTCAACGACCACGACAGGGCCGTGCGGAAGCTCGAGTCCATTTTGGCCAAGTACCTCAAACATCCGGATCGTCTGCCGCCCAAGCGGCCGACCATGCGACCTCCCCGGAGAGAAGGAGGGAAGGGCCACAAAGTGGACGCTATCGAGTACCTGACCATGCGCATCCGTTTGCTGGAGGGGGAGATTGGCTATGTTCGTGCCTCTATCGACCAACGCGGCGTCATGCCGTTCGGCTTCGTCAGTTGGGATGCGATAGAGTACGCCCACGCGGTAGCCTACGCCACGCGAAAAAAGCACCCAGACGGTGCCACTATCAGTCTGGCTCCCCGACCCAGCGATATAATCTGGGAGAATATGTCGTTGTCCAAAGCCGCGCGGCGGTGGAGGCGCTTCGTCAACGTCATCTGGGTAGCCGCTTTAACCATCGTGTGGATCGCGCCTAACGCTATGATCGCCATTTTCCTGTCCAATCTGAACAATCTCGGTCACGTCTGGCCGGCTTTCCAGAGGTCGCTCGACGCTAATCCCAAAGTGTGGGCTGCCGTCCAAGGTATTGCGGCGCCTGCCGTGACCTCGCTGGTCTATTTGATTCTGCCGATTATCTTCCGCCGGCTGGCCATTCGGGCTGGAAATCTGACCAAGACGGCTCGTGAGCAGGATGTCCTGGATCGTCTGTATGCATTTTTCGTCTTCAACAATCTCGTCGTTTTCTCTTTATTTTCGGCCGCGTGGACGTTTACCTCCGCCGTGCTGCAGGCGACAAAGAATAACGAGAATGCCTGGCAAGCCGTGCAGGAGGGTCACTTATTTGGGACCATCTTTAGTTCCTTGCTGCAAGTGTCTCCGTTCTGGGTGACTTGGCTGATGCAGCGGACTCTCGGGTCCGCCATTGATCTGGCGCAGCTAAGTCATCTTGCGCGCATCTGGTTAGGGAAAACGTTCTTCGCTCCGACTCCTCGACAGGCTATCGAATGGACTGCTCCGCCTTCGTTTGACTACGCCAGTTATTGCAACTATTTTCTCTTCTATACCACCGTGGCAATGTGCTTCGCGACACTGCAGCCGATCGTGCTTCCGGTGACGGCATTTTACTTCGCGCTGGACGCCATATTTAGGAAATATCTATTGCTGTACGTCTTTGTGACCAAGAACGAGTCGGACGGGCAAATGTGGCGGCTGTTATTCAACCGGATGATCTTCGCAACGATTCTGGCCAACTTCATGGCCGCTCTCGCCATCAGGGCCAAGGGCAACTGGACGATGGTTTTCTGTCTTATTCCTCTCCCGTTCATGATGCTGGGTTTGAAGGTTTTCTGCATGAAGAAGTACGACGCGGATATCGAATACTACAGCCGCGGCTCTCCAACCGACGTGGAGGCGATGGCCGTTGGAAAATCGATCAAGACGTCAGACCGGTTGATCTCGAGATTCGGCCACCCAGCCCTATACAAACCCCTAATCACACCGATGGTCCACGCGAAGGCCGTCTATGCGTTGCAAAACATCTACCAAGGCCGACTCGACTCGTCCGACGTCTCCGGCGAGTTCTCCGACGTCGTCCTGGACCCGATGGAATCCAAACAACCAGGACGTAAGAGGGCAGCGACAACGACCGAACCGGCCCCCTTCGAATTCGTCCCCGAGAACCAACTAGACTTCTCCTACTTCAAGGATCGGCCGGACTTCCGCGACGAGCTAAGCGGCGGCATCTATGGCCGTCCGGAAGATCTGATCACCGAGCGCTCGCAAACACCCCGCAGTCTCCTTATCGCGACCCCCGCCGACGACGAGTATTCTCCCTCTCCTTCGTACTCTCGACCTCCCTCCTCACTCTCAGCCTCATCATTACCACTATCTCTCTCGAACATGCGAACACGAAGTAACGAAGACCTCGGCGCAATCCGCGCCCCAACCCCCCTTGCACGCCTCGACAGTGCGAATAGCGATCACTACCAAACACCCGGATTCTACCACCACAGAGACGAAAGTGAAATGGGACTCCTCGAGCAGGCTCAGCCGCCTGCACAGAGTGCGGCGCCGTTGGCGTCGTTGCCGGCGTTGCCGTCGGCGTTGGGTCGGTGGCGGAATAATAACAACAACGGGTATGGTCGCGTGAGACAGGATGAATCGTTTCCGTACGAGTCTTATCGAATGCCTCGATGATTGTCTTGTTGTTTTATTGGGTTGGTTTTTTGGTTTGGGTGTATAGGTCAATGTATGTATATATTGGGATGTGTTATTAGATTTTTGGATAGGTTTGGGTAATGGTTAACGTATGTTCTTACGCGAGCTGTCTCCTGGTTCATTTCAAAAAGTTAGATGCATCCATCCAGTCATTGCTACGGACCATTTGAAAACTGGTTGTTTTCTCAACAATCAACCCAGGCCTACGGCAGGCCCCCACCTCGACAACCCCTTGACAGTTGATCGGTACCCACGCAAGTCATCACCTCAACGACAATCAACCCACCCACCACCAGTTGACCGGACCACCATCAATCATGCCAGAATCACAATCACAACCACAACCCCAATCACCCCACCCAATTTACCTAATAACATCCCGCAACAGCCCATCCCAACGCTCCCACTTCGCCATCTACATCCCGTCTCCATCTCCCTCCCGCCCCACAACAAAGCCAAACCCTGACCAACCTATTGATAGCCCAAGCGAGAACGAGAACGAGAACGGAACAATAATCCACGCCATCGGCGCCCCGATGGCAGGCTACAAGCTCGAGTTCCGGCGGAATCACCCCCCGGGCCCGGCTTTGGCGTGTGAGCCGTTCGAGTGCGTTCGGATCGGGGTTGTGAGGGCTGAGTTTGTTTTGGAGGGTGGTTGTGGTTGTGGTGGTTGTGGTGCCACTACTGGTGGTGGTGGTGGTGACGGTACGAGGGGTTTTGAAAGGAGGCCCAGCATCGATTCAACGCCCCGAACGGCCGTGGAGAAAGTAGCGGCTCAGGTTCCTGTGCCGGGGATTAGTGAGAATTTCTTGGGGCCGGTTAATGGGGTTTGTCAATGATTCCAGTCTACGTTTCTTTCTTCTTATACCTACCTATTTCCCAGCCCTACCCTACATGTACATTACATTGACAGATCATGTTATACTTGTTTTGTTGCTGATGGTTCAATACTTTCAATTAGACTACCAACAGAAGATACCAGGAATGGACAATCGACTTCATCCGTCGCCTTGTCCAGCTTGGATACGTCGGTGCTGACGCGGTGGATATCGTGCAGTCGAAATGTGATCCCCCGAATCATGGGGTTGGGCTGCGTCCTGTTGTGTTGGGAGGACTTGATGAATTAGGAGGTTTCCTTTCTCTGTGTTTCTATTCTCTCAAAAATTTTTCAGGCTTCAGCGGTGGCATTTTGATGGTTTAAACTTTAATGTTGATTCTGCGCGCGCAGTCAAATCATGCCTCCAGTCAGAAGCCATCTAGGTCTATCATATACTTCATGGCTTCTTAAATGATACCATACCATGCCGACGGCACGGGAAATCAAGTCGTTGGGCAATAACATTTCTTTCTTCGGCCATGCAGACAGGGTACAACATAGGTACATACACTAAGAATAATGGCCGAGCGCGAGACCGGGACAATTCTGGCAGACCTGACGGGAGAGCCGACCATTCTAGGGACATACCCACTTTGCTGTTGCTGTGTCCTCGCGGGTGTTAAGACTGAGTCGCCGGTCGGCTCTCCTGGTGAGGCCGTGCCTGGGCCTTGCGTCCGCTGCTTTCCTCATGCGTCATGGGATTATCAGTACCGCTTGAGGACATTTGTACCGGCCAAAGTTTATAAACGAGCTAGGTTGGCAACCTGAAGGCATCGGAGTCGTGCGAAGAAGAATCCGACGGAATCCAATCTAAAATATCTGATCGCTGGTTCTCGGTAACTCCCTGATAGCACTCGGAATTGTAATCATCGTCATCATCGTCTTCGTCCTCATATACATCTGCCGCGCCCGACATGGCCACGACCCGGTTCAGATGCCATTGCAACTCTAAAAGTTCGAAACTTGGTAGTGGGTGGGTTGCGGGGTTTGGGATCGTCAAGGTGAAACTGTCTCCAGACTTCACTCTCACAAACTCGTCGTCCTCGTCCGTGAAAACCATCTGAATATCGCCCATACGTTCAATATTTCTCGAAGTTTCGGGCGGCTGGGTCAGATCAACTCGGTCTTTGAATTTTGTTTGCCTTGGCTGCCAGTAAAGCTCGAGGTCCATCTTCGTGTTGTCGTCCGAGACTGAGACGGGCCGCAGGGCAAAGTCACCCCTGCCCCATGAGGCGTGGACATCGTTACGCAGACAGATGCAACTAAAGCAACCGTCTGACGCCTGCTCCGGGTCTTGAGGATCTCGGAAAATCTCAGCGCGCCAACTATTTAGGCGCTCTGGTCCCCAAAAATACCCAAGCAGCGTCCAAAAGCTTGGAATTGAACGCTCCAAATTTGTCTGCTGCCCTGGTTTTATCATGGAGTAGTGTGGGAATATGTGCGCTACCTCGTATGGGTTGTTCTTGGTTAGAACGCATTTATTTCCGTCCCGTTCTTTTGCTAATTCTACTGGCTCTTTCGCGCGAGAGCAGCGAGGTCGTCTTGGTGACGAAGCAGGTGTAACGCCGGCTGAAGATGTCGCAGATGACACTGACTCTGGATCTCTCGGAGCTCTTTGCATCCACTTGAGAGGTATAGAGTTGCAGTTGTCTATGATGAGCGGCAAGATGCGAGGAACTTTCTTCGCATCTTCGACAAGCGAGCGCAAGCTGGAGACGTCACAAACCTGGAGCAATGCCCAGAATGAAGTGTTGACCTTTCCGTCCTCTAAAAGCTGGGATACCTCAGCTATAAGAGCGCTGCGTTCTGGTGATTGGATATTGAAATGTTCCTCGTTGGGCAGATAATTCACAGTATTGGATCTCCCCCTTAGATGGCTTGGACGGATTTGATCACTCTGCCCAATTTCCATTTCAGACGACATCGTAGCGTAATTGAAGAGGCGAGAGAACTTAAGAGAGAATATTCAGAATGAGAATATTGAAAAGCCGCTGAATATCGATACCTAACGGGTGTTCGTGAAGTCAACTTGGTTGAAAATCGTTGAAGATTGTTTGGTTGAAGGAGCTTGATTTGTTAGATACTGGAAGAGAATTCTGAAGAAATAAATACCTGCCGTGCGCTGAATAATATGTACTAACCCTAAACAGAAGACAGACGGAGCTTACCGTCAGGGCTGCAGGCAGCAGGGTTGGCGACCGTCACGAGGCTGCAGTGCTGACAAAGAGCCAGTGAAGAGGTGAAGTAGTGAAGTAGAGACGGTCTGTCACGTTATATTTGACGGCCGTACACGTCGACGGCGACCGACTACCGGTACGGTAGTTTACACTGTAGCCCGCTGTAGCCTATGCCCGACGATGGTCTTCCCCTTTCCTTCTTCTTTCTTTTCCTTTCTTTTTGTTTGAGACAGGCTACTGCACGAGACTAGACATATTGTTTTTGGCTTTCCATTGCTTTTTATACTCAAACACCGCGGGAGGGTTTGTCCAGAGCGGCCAGGAAAATTCCATACATGTAAACCAGGTAAGACAAGACGTTGAATCCAAGAATCCAAAGAACTGAAGTTAAAGAAAGTCGGAAATCGTTTTCCATTAGGTATTGGTCCGTGCGTCAACTCACGAATTTGATATCAAACGGGCTACAGTGGGTAATTCTCCGTACCTAGTGTCACATACATAGCCACACGGAGTTGTAACCGACAGCCCTACGCGTGGACTAAGTAGCGGATATGCTAGAGTAGTCGAACTTTGTTATATCGATCGTCCAACCTACCGTACAGTACAAGCAGGACATGATATCTATCAAATACCAAGAATAAGTCAATATACAGTGCTACAGTACAGTACATGGTGTCTAGGGCCAAAAAGGCAGCAATGCTATGTTTCATTGTATTATTGACCACGGGGTACTGTTCTTGACTAGTCCGTATTAATCAACTTTGGAACGCCCTAATTAGGTATCTGGCGGTGCTCGGATTCAGCGATACCAGACGGCGGACGGCCTATTTGAGTCAGCAGCTAGGCTATGTATTTGGCACGGTCCGGAAACCGGTACCTTACGTTCGAAACCAGGGTATTACTCTTTAACCAACAAAAACCGAGAAGTAGGGCAAACATGGAGAGAAAGAAACGAGGGAAAAAAAAGGTAAACAGAGAAAAACCTGAAACGACGTATTCTCATGTTTCTAGATGGAATATAGGAGCCATTCATGGAGGAACTGAGACGATAGGAAAATATGGTGGCTTGACTCAGTCACCCAATAGGGGATGCCCAAAAAAAAAAAAAAAAAAAAAAAAAAAAAARAAATAGCACCCAGGGTGCCTCTGGCATGCCGGAGTATGGACCCTATATTAGAGGGCTCCTCCCTCTTCTTTCCTCTTTTTTCTTCTTTCCTTCTTCACCCTTCACAGATAGTAACATCTGTTCCATCTGCATCCACTGCATCTGCGTTCCTGCCGATTTCGACTCTTTCAACCAATATTCGCTCTCCAAACTCACTTCTCCACTTCTTCTTTTGCATTTGCTTCTTTTCTGCGAGTTGCCGTCTGTGATTATCTGCTCTTTCCGTTCAGCGTCGAGTTTGACTGCTTGCTGCCCATTGCGTTCCTGCCGTTTTTTGCTGGTCAAAGCTCACCAGTACATACCCGCTTCCTGTAATCGTTTTTGCGCTGCTCTCTCAGCCGATTTTGCAATTTCTGCTTTTCTTGCGTGGCGATTTTCCGCTGTTTGTCTTGCTCCTACCAGAATTGATTTCCTTTTTCCTGCCTTGTTTTTCTGGTTTCCCATGATTAGTGAGATCGATAAGCTAATCAAATTAGTCAGGTCATCATGTTTCAACTCTCACAGAAAGAGCGCCCTGGGGTTCTTCGCCGATTCCTTGGGAAGAACAAGCGCGCATTCAAAAAAGTTTCGTCCTTCTTCCGCCGTTGTCAGGGGTCTACCCACAACGGCCAAGGTACGAAATTCTCCCAAAATTACCGTCCTTTTCAAGGATACCTTTCTCATAAGTCGAAAGATGCTGACGCTCTTCCAGAAAAACCCGTAGAGAATCCGACACCCGAGGCCAGGCATCCAACCGAGAGCCCGTTAGAGCCTCCGTATTCTCCCCACGACCTATCTCCCATTCCGGCGCCTGCTGCTAAGCAGCAGGTTGCCGAAGAGGAGAGCTCTCTCGGGCTACCATTGGATGCCGGTCTCGTGGTGTCGGTGGTCGAGAGGGGTATGTTAATTTTTGCCATTTGCGTTGACACAATATCGTGTTGGCTAACAAAACGCAGAATGCCCAGTGCTGCGGAGGCGTCGGACCAACCGCCCGTCAAGGCCTCCGTTTTCTCCAACCAACGCATCTCCAATTCCGGCGCCTGCTGCCAAGCAGCAGGTTGCTGAAGAGGAGAGCCTTGGCGGGCGGGGTCTGAATGCCGTTTTGGCAAGAGCGACGTCTTCTGCCGTTCGTTTTGGTGCTGGGGTCTCACAAGTTTTCTTTTGGGCCAATCTCTTCTGCTTGGGCTGTTTTCTGGTTTATTTTCTTTTTTGGCTCTGTTTTTGGCTTCTGGCGGTCTGGCTCTTCTGTTGGCTCTGCCTATCATTCTCCAATGAATACGCCCAGGCAGGCCCGATAAAAGAGCCAATTCGATGAGAGGGGCCGCCGTGCTGTCTGCTGCTGTCTTCTGTCTGCGCTGGCCTCCGGCAGGCTTCCAAACTTTCTGTGTTTTTGGTTTATTTTGGTGTCACATGGTGCTGCGTTTAGCTGGCGATTTGGGAATCTGGACCTGGCATCAATTGGTGTCTGTTTGTTGGTCAACAATGTGTTTCAGCAAGGCGTTTTTGTGTTTTCTCCTCTTTTGGCATCCTGGTATAGGTCTGGGTATTCGTTTTAGTGCTGCTTTCTGGTTGCGTTTCTTTGCCGACTTGTATTGTATTGTATGTATCATACTTATCAAGCTTAGACAGTCATCGTTCAATATTTCCATCAATGATTATTCCCTTATGTTCTATCATAATCTTGAGAAGCTGTTTGTTCCTGGATGAAGTCAAAATGGGCCTAACTGCGATGCCTGCGCGCAAGGCAAATCCACGCAAGTAAACGCGGAGTTTCGATGAGACGACGTGAGGAGGTATACAATGAATAGACGTAACAGATACACTGAGGATAAACGTGGGTAGCCTTGTAGTTCTTGGAAGTATCAGGTTTGCTCAGGGGTAAATAAAGAACTTGGTAGGCCTACACGTGACTTGGTGGCCTGGCCTGGCCTTGCTAATCATCATGCCTTTAGGTAGGCATCCATGATTGCATGTTGTTACAACGCATCAGATCTCCCGTCAACCGCACCATCGATCAGGCGTTCCCTTCGAGCGCATTCATTTTGACCTTATACAGGGACAAACAGCTTTTAACCTGTAATATATATAACCTCGACGGGCCGCTGGTGCGCACACATGGTGGACGACTATACCAGGCTCCAAATGGTCTTCACCAGAACCCAAGCATCCTGAACTTTGCCATTCCCACTGCGCGATAAATGAAATTTAATCCCAATTCCTTTATCAAGTCAAGATCATTGATAGTCAAAATGGACGTGGAACAGACACTGTCCAGAGATGTTGTCTATTGGTTAGCCTCGGCGTCCATCCAGCTGGAACACTCGGCAGGGTACACTCCTGAACAAAGTGGCGCTATGATATCGAACGGGCTGGGCGACTCCTGCTAGATAAAGCAATGTATACCTATGCGAATTCACGCGGGCTAAGGGCTTACTTGGGTTACTTAAATCCAACGTGCTGCACATCTTGCGAATAACTCGCCTATGTCGTTTGTAAAGACGACAAACCGGTGTACATGATAACATCGCAAGCTCCCTGCTAAGCCCCTCTCATCTTGTCGCTTATAGTTGTCGCGCGTAATTGATGTCCATCGCGACGAGCACCGCTCGTGAGTTGAGAGATCTGAAGTTCTGAACAGCGAAGCTGGACACGAGAAACCTAATCCGTACCAACCGTTGATACATAGACACTATTGATATAACATACGATGAGAAATCGGGCTGGTATCTTCAAGAGTAAATCAATAACGCTATCTATACACCATCCAACATACATGGATTGCTTGTATGTATGTACATGCCATCCCCCAAGAAAGGACCACGTCTTGAAACCTCGGGCGCAATTTCTGCGGCCATCCACAGTAGTAACAGGCCGCATAATACTAGTACTTAATCTCTTCACGATTTTCTAGAAATCACGCCTTGGCCATTGCGTTTGTGCCCGGGTATAGTTGTTGCGACCCAAGTCGATGTTGATGGGAATCATAGCACAGCCAACAATGGTCATGGCAATGAAGATGTCGCGACACGTACTAAGTGAAGCGCAGGAAGACAACCGCATCCAAGCCGATGGAACTGACGAGGCCATGTTCCTTGGTACAGAAGACGGGTTCAATCCAAGAGAAGACGTCTCGCAATGGAAAAGCTCCTGGTTTGAGCCTTGACCCAGCTGCTGGCAGGTCCAGCACCTGTCTCTCCACGCGGTTGCCTCTGCCTTCAGATACTCAATGTGGCTCTGGTGGGGTTTCTATCGTCGGCGGCGCTGGGCTTGCTGGGCCGTCTGGCTAATCTGGGATTGCCGGCTGAGTTCAACTTGCAGGAAATCCGGGCAATGCGCTGCTCGGGTGCAAGAGGACTGCCAACGAGGTTGCCAGATACCATCAAGTTCTGGTCGGCCACCGCCACGAACAGGACTATCCTCCCCTGTATCCTTCCTTTTCGTAAGACCAACCCCGCAAAGGTCCAGAGGAAGACCTATCAAGTAGCGAAGGGGACAGACAAAAGGAAGAAAAGAACGCAGAGGAAAAGGCCGGGCTTGTAACCCGACATATGTATAAAGTGGAGGATTGGTAGGATACCCTCCATTATCCTCGTTCCTCTTTCCCTCTGTCCTCCTGTCCCCACGCTGGCTTGACGCCCGTACTCCCTTGCCGCTTTCCCTTCATCCAGCCGTTCTACGGCGTGCTGGGCAGAGTCCTCTTGCGAGGTCTCATACCCATCATGGGGCGGGCAGCGGTTTTCGCCATGACCATCGCCATGAGCTTCGTTATAGCCTTCACCACAATCATCTTCGTGATCAGGTTCGGCAGGCATTCTCGGCTGGGACGAAGTGTCTTCGTGATAATCGGGAGTCTCGTACGGCCAATCGGGGCTTGGCAAGCGCGGCCGAGGAAGATTCCCACTGATACGGCCATCTTCGATACCGTGTCGGTGAAGGCTGGCAGCGCAGCGGCAGCAGAGCTTGACGTGGCAGGTCTCGCAAAGCGTAGTCACATATGCATAGCTGCAATCCCTGCAAGTGACGCGAGACGAACGGGTCTGATTGACTTCAGGAAGGTCGCCGAATTCGAAACTGTCTCTGTCAAGGCTTTCGGCAGTGCCACTGGTAATCTCGAAGCTAAACTCCTTAGACTGCATTGGCTTCATGGCGACGTTACCATTTGCAGTAGTGTTCCTGGTCGGCCTGTTAATAAACAGTGTAGCGCTAGTCTCAAGATCCTGAACATACCGTTTGAATTCGACTGGAGTTTTGAGACTTCTCCCCTTGGCCTGCTTGGGCTGCACTTGCTGCTTGGAAATACCGATGTTGGCATTGTTGCGGTGGCGGCGGATAGTCTTCTTCGCTTTTTCGATGGACTCCCGAATGGTTTGGCGGGACATGGTAAGCTTGCGGCTCTGGATAGAGTTGACGATCTTGGACTGGAAAGGCATGACGGATCTTGGTGGATTTGTTCGAGATGAGAACAGATGAACTGATAAAAGGTTAGCTCGTCCCATGAAAGCAGGGAAGTCTGATTGAAAGGTTAAATACCAGAAATTAGAAGGTAGATGAACTGCTGATATCAAGAAAATAGGTAGAGAAACCGGAATATATGAAGCAAGTTATCCGGGAACAGGTAGAATTGATAGGTAAGAAATGAAAGGCGTAAGGTAAATCGGTCCGGAAAACGGTAAGCAAGTATATAATGGTAAAATAGCGATAAATAAAGGAAAATAGACGAAAAATAGATGACAGAAATATATTGCTCGTAAGATGGGGACGTAAATGGAAAGAGTAGATGAGTGAAAGAAGAAATTACCTGACAGAAGTCAGTCAGGGTATTTATACCTTCGCAGCGGCATTAGGCAGCCTGATTATGACAGGCAACTCGGGCTGAACTCCTGTTGAAGGCTGCAGTAAGAATCATAATGACCTATGGTTGACTATAGGGAAACTAGCAAGAGCAGCGCAGATGAACAGGCAACCATGGGAATAGGTCCTCAGGCAGAAAAGTAGGCCGCACGAGTACCAAGGCAAGCGTCGCAAGCCGTGCCGTTTCTTGCATCTTTGCATGGCTGCCTGACAAAACCTAGGACTCGACGAAAGCAGGCTGCGTAATCTCGACGGAGACTTGAACACCGTTGACCCGTGGAGACATCGCTTTCAACCTAGGCATACACGGGTCTGAAGGAGCCATGGAGTGACAATGTTGACAGCTTCTGAGGCAGGTCTAGAAGATGCATATGATGGTTCTTTTCATAAGAATAACATCGAGACTATGAAAGCTCTCCGTAACCTGTCATTTCACTCAGGACATCAAATTGACATGCAAATTTCATATATTTTGCAGAATTAGCCGTTGGAAGAACGCCTTAAGTGCTAGTACGTAGTCCATAATAATAAAATACTTAACGGAAGACAGCAACATGACACTGCTGTACGATTCAATGACTGGTGTGAGCCTCAAGCCGTCGTCAACGGTTTACTGACAGAAAAGCCTCCGACATAGCAGAACCGAGTTTATTATGATTAGAACATTCAAACCGCTATGTCTAAGCCGATATCTCGTGGGCCGTGACAGATAAAAGCGAAACGAAGTCGGAAGCTCAAAATCTCAATGTCTGCCAGCTGCCTTGCTGCCCATGAAGTCGAGGTTGAAAGGAAGAAAAAAAGGCACGGGGTCACAAAGTTGGCGTTGATGCGTAGGGCTATCCATAGGGCTAATTAAGTCACGTGCAGGTAACAAAAATAGCAATCCAACGTCATAGGTAGGCCAGCGACACCTGAGGCTCTCAAACCATCAATCAACACCGAAGCCGATGACCTTGAATTGACCTTCTCTACCCAAAAGGAAAGCAACAATGGCAACAAACAAGCTACTCTCCTCTAAATCCCTCTCCCCTCTTCCTCTACCCCTGCGAGCTTGCTCGCATTGTATCCGCCATCACCGGCGGTCCCTCAAATCAACCACCACCACCACTTCACTCCGTTTCGCATCATCATCATCCTCCTCCTCCTCATCCTCAGCACAAGCGAAGAACCCACTCCGCATCGCCGAAAATGCTCGCAGCAAACAACAAGAAATCGATCGCTACCGCCGCTCCCTCCTAATATCCGCGGCCGGGATGGCAGTCTGCGCCGCCGGTATGTACGGGGTAATCAAGGCGGATATCTTCGGCGTATCCCCACCGCAGCCGACTGCGGAGAAACAAGGACAGAATAATACTCAACAACCCGACGACAGCTGGAAAGCAATCCGACTAGACGCCCCTCCCTCGTCATTCCCAGACAGCGCCGACGGTCCCTCCGTCCTCCGGATCAAAGGCCAGGAACACGACCTCCACCAGGTTCCCACGGGGACTAGCTCTGTTCCCTATTTCCCGACTACCATTGCTCTCCCCGCGTCGTTGCAGCCGGAGGCTACTGCTTCGAATCTCAAGCCTGGTGATGCGGTTTACCCGACTACCTCCGCGTCGGATGGGAAGCAGGAGGAGTACCAACTTCTCGGGCTGGGGATTCGTACCGTGTCTTTCTTGCGTATACAGGTCTACGTCGTTGGTCTGTACGTTGCTAAATCGGACATTGCGGAGTTGCAAAAACATCTCGTTCGAACCGCCATCCATCCTCCCGCTGGTAGTGGGAATGCAGGAACGGGAGCTGGTGGTGTTGCGAATAATACCGCTTCGTACGCCGCCGACGCCGCAACCTCTCTAGTCTCCACGGAAAGAAAACAACTAAAGGACATCCTACTAGACCCCGACCGGGGCACAGAAGCCTGGGACGAGATCCTGAAGAAGAGCAACAATACCCAGGCGGACGGAGGAATCCGAACCGCCATCCGCATCGTGCCCACGAGAAATACGGACTTCATGCACCTCCGTGACGGCTGGGTTCGCGGAATTACTGGCCGTGCTACTGCTTCGCGTAAGGCTTTTATCCCCCCAACTCCGACTGAAGACGGCATCCCTTCCGTGCCTGTGTCTGAATTCGATGACGACTCGTTCGGGACGGCTCTGAACGATTTCAAGGCGGTCTTTGGTGGTGGGCTGCGTAAGAGCGTTCCCAAGGGGCAGGAATTGTTGCTTCTCCGGAATGCGCAGGGCGTGTTCGACGCCCTGTATCAGCCTGATTCGGAGGGACCTTTGCGATGGATGGGGAGAGTTTACGACGAGCGGATTAGTCGACTGGTATGGTTGAATTACTTGGCAGGGAAGAACGTTGCCAGTGAGGGAGCGAGACAGAGTGTTGTTGACGGGGTTATGGAGATCGTGGAGAGGCCCGCTGGGACTATTACACAGAAGGTGTTGTAATAATGTTGATTCTTAGCATTCGATTATGGCGAACTCCATTCATAATAATAAGAAGTAACAGCAACAGTGCTCGTATATCGAAATGAGAAGCACGTATGTATATTCAATCCTCAACCTAAAGTCAACTTATAACCACCACAAAGCATCACTAAACAACCCCAGCCTCCTTCAACAACTCCGGCAACTCATCCTTCCTACTCTGCAAGTCCGAATTCCCACCAATATGCTTCTTATTAATGAAAATATTCGGCACACTCCGCTGAGCCGTCAAGTCCGCCAGGGCAGACTGGATATCACCCCCATCGGCTACATAGGAATCAAGTTAGCCAACGACCACCCTAAATTAAACAGTACATAACCCCATAGAGCTGAAGGATTTGACCCTGACGGATAAATAGARAAAAAAAAAAAAAAAAAAAAAAAAAA
>HG983383.1:91425-132129 GCA_900006255.1 Xeromyces bisporus
AAAAAACCAAACGTACCGACTTGATCAAGCTCCATGGAGTAATACTTAGCTCCGGACTGGTCGAGGAGGTCCTTGGTGGCTCGGCAGTACGGGCAGTAGGATTTCGAGAAGACGACTGGTTTTGTTTTGTTGCGTACGTTAGCTATACTGTATTGCTTCTCTCGTAGCGTTTGGGCTGGAACTCACCTGCGCCGTTATCGTTGATCAAGGTCTGAACCTTACTCTTCGCAGAAGCCGACATGGCGGGTGAAGTAGTTGAGTAACCGGCGATAGAGCCGAAAAGGCGAGAGAAGATGGACGAGATGGTGGGCAACTGGCTTTGAGAGATGGGCTAGAAAAAGAGTAAAGAAGAAGGAGAAAGGGGAATATATATAGCTACGTATTTGACTTCCCGTTGGAAACGCGGTGGTTCGATCTTGAATCCGACGATGACTTCAGATGGCGTGCTGAGGGGTGCTTTTTGTGTCACGTGCCGGATTATGTCACCGCCAGGGTCGCTTTCCTTTTCCGACCAACTGGCGAAGTATCATTCCCCCGAGACATTGAACACAAGACGGGGAAGCCAAACTACGAGCTCGTAAAAGAACAAAGTAGCTATAGCTATGTCCAGAGTATACTCTGTACTATGAATTGTATTCAACTCTCGACCCATTTTGTACGGCCAACCTGCTTTCCGATCTGGACGGCCAACAGTCATCCACAAAGACGCAAAAGTTCCCTCCGATAATACCGGTACCAAAGTGATTATAGAAGGCAACAACATGAGCGATAGTAGTAAGTAGATAGAAGAAAGCAAGGCAAAAAGCAAAGCAGCGTCTAACTGCAATTCAAGCGAGAAGTGAAGCGTCCAAAATACCAAACAGCCAAAACCAACCTTAACACGCGCGCTGAATTAACAAGGAAGGAGACTGAAATGAAAATTCGAATCAAGTCGAAAATCGATATCTCTGGTGGAACAAAATGGTATCTCGAATGGTAGCAAATTAGGGCTGAAAGATTGAGATAAATGAAAGAAAATTTGCAAGAAAGAGTGACTGTATGAATTCGCTCACATCACCACGCAACACCCGCATCCATCCTTCTTTTTCTTCTTCTTCTCGTTTTCGTCTTTATTGGGTTGTCCAGCTTCAATCGTGGTTACAAATGCTGGGTTTGGATTTGGAACACGGTTCGATGAAATGGGGGGTGCGCTGTTTTGCACCCTAGGCATAGTACTATAACCATTGCTCGTAGACGGTCGAGATTCAGAGCCAGGCCCCTTGAATGTTTTTGCTGTTCCCTCAGATGGCGCGGGTTTCTGCGGTGGTTTTTGTGGTGGTGATTGCTGCGTCGGTTGCTGTGGCGCCTGCTCCTCTTTTGGCTCCTCACGTTTTGCTTTATCCTCCTGCGGTTCTTCCTGTTGCGATTGCTCCTGCTTTTGTTCGCCTTCGTTCTCCTTCCGCGCAGGCCGGCCTTCCATCGGCGTTATTGCCAACGGAGCAAATTCACGATCGTACATAACTGCTGTTTTGCCCTCCCTTTCCCACTGCTCCTGTTGCATTCGTCGGGCATGTGTAGGAAGAATCTGCTGTTCAGGTGGAAGACGAGGATCCGGTTTATACATTGTAGCCAACCATGGAGGATCACCCTCTGGGCGGTTTATAACACGTTCACCAGACCTTGTAGTAGGACGAGACTGGGTGGCATCTTTGCTAGACGCCGCTCGCGATTTCGGACCCGGTTTTCGACTCCCAGCAGGTGCTGACACCTTTCGGGTTGTAGCAGTATTACTCTTCGTTCCCGGCCTCTTTGTTGTTTGGCCCTGAACACCTCGACTCCCGGGTCTGTTTCCCGTTGTAGGAGCAGAGGGTGCATTCCCCGGGCCATCTGCGATATCCAAGGAAAGAGGCTCACTGGCTCTACGGGGCCTTGAGGACGATGATCCGGTGTCTGAACTATTGGTGAGAGTGCGGCCCCGTTGTTTAGGTGTGTCACGGCCAAGTCGTCCAGCCGAAACAGGCAGTTTGCTTGGAGACGCAGTAGGAATTCGAGTCGAGCTTTTGCGCATGCCAGGGTTGCGATACATCTTTGAGGCATTCTCATTCTGTTGCGGCTCCTGTGTGCCAGCTCCCGACGGTCTGTGAGTGTCCCAATCTTTCTGGTCCTCGAAACCGAGCCCTTCGTCGCCATAAGAGGTCGTGGGACCATCATATTCTTGTTGCTCGGTACTCATATGCGGCCAGGGTTCACTTTGCTCCGACAACGGCTGCGCGGGCTCAACTGATCCGTTAGCGCCCCCTCTTTCAGACTCGTGGCTCCTCCCACGACTACGGGACGATCTGTTCTCCTTATTTCGGCGATGATACATTGTCGCAGCCTGTTGTAATTCCTCGCTTTCAATACGGGCCAACTTGTCACGGTGGATCCAATGGGCATTTTCAGAATCATTGCCTATATTTCCTAGAACGGTGCCACCATCATCCAACGACGCGCGAAAGCGATTGCTGTCCCAAGACTTTCTTATATTTCCGCTCCAGGCATCTGTGTCTGCTTCAAATAAATCATGCGGGCTACCCAATTCAGTTCCGTTCAGATTACTGTTGCGGTCTTTCCGTTTGGACCCTCGGCGGTTTAATTCGTTCATGTGGGCCTGTTTAGAGTATAAGGATCCTTGGGACAAGAGGGAACCACGGTCTTTGTCAAACCTCGCCTGATTGGAAATCGAGTCACGAGAAGATATAGCATTGGAGTGGTTGTTGACATTCTGAAATGTTTATTAGCAGTGATATGACGAATAGCAGAGTGGAAATAGGAATCCGGCATGTTATGCGCCACGTACCGGAATGGGCAAAGGGCAGCGGGGGGCAGGCCAAATACGAGATGACCTCGGCATATCTAGGAAAAATAGAACGATGAACTCACAAATTGCCCAAGTGGAACGGCGAACTCCCACTGGCTCTCGTCGTCCAAGGTCCCAGGCGACATCCAAGCATTATTTGAATATGTGGTAGTATCTGTGCCCACCATCCCGACGGGTGCGATGCGAAAGGAATAGGCACCAAAGAAATAAAAGGATTATTAGATAGTGAGACCGCCAGGCCAGCTGGGATCCGAACTCAGCGACTAACTGGCCAATACCAACAACTAATTAGAATAATTGAATAAAGACAGCGTAGGCGTATCGAAATCGCGTATAACAACCCCGGCCGGTACGCCTTTGTTCAATAGACCATGACAAGGAAGGATATCAACGTAGTCCAAAATCTAAGGTAATCGGTAACCCAACGTCGAACGAAGATCGAACAGGAGGCACGGGAGAAGCGGACAAGCGGGTCAAAAAGCTGGCAAGTTATGAAAAATAAGGAGTGTAGCTAAAAATTCGAAGACTTCTGGAAAGAGCGATAGATTAAAATGCAGATTATGTTCGTACACCGCCGGTACTTTTGTTCGATGGATCTTGTCTCACAAAAGGGACGTAACGAAAACGGCACGGCACGGCACGGCGCGGGTACCAGGAACGGCGACAAACCGAGGCGTAGCAAAAGGATAAGGGTCACTTGGAGTGGCTTGTAGAGAATGCGTGTATAATTATGCCGCGTCCAAATTCTGGGTTGACTAAAAGGATTAGAGACACTCGGACCAGTCTGGACGAATTAGGCGAATAGTAAGGAGCAGGACCGAGCAGGGTAAAGCAACAGGACGAATTGGAGAAGGGCACTACACTGGAAGAGTCAGGTACAGATCCAGCAGCGAAGAACGGAAGAATGAGACGATATAAGAAGGCAAGAGAAGCAAGGAAGGAGGGCCGAAAAGGAGGCAGGCGGGTGAAGTTATACGGACGAGACGGTGAGGAAGGCCAAAAAATAAATGAGAAGAAAGGAACGCAGCCTAATGGCAATATAGCAGTAGCTACTGAATAGGTTACAGAGGAGATACTAACCAGCGGTTGATAAATAAGATCAAAACAAAGAAGAAGAAGAAGAAGAAGGAGGAGAAGAGGTGAAGAAGTGAAGATTGGAAGATTGAAGTTGGACGAGGCGGAAGATATCACATTGCTGTTTCGGGTTTAGCGTGTTTACCGATGCTAACCTGAAATGGCTTAGTCTGGATAGTGGGTATTGACATTTTCCTGGATATAAATAGCAACAATTGTGTTGTATTTTCCGCACTCGAGTCTGAGACTGTCGCCAATATGTACATAGGTATAAGAGAATCAAGATACTCCTATTGAAATCTCAAATCCCAATTCCTCAGGACCAGTTTGTCACTTTTGAATCAACCTACGGAGTAAACGTCATCAAACGACGATAACTCATTAAAACGTTGCGCCGATACCGTTTTGCCCAGAAATGACCAATTATTTGGACGTTGAGCTGAACATCGCTAGGAAGACAGGATAATATCCATTCCTACAACCCAAGGGTCTTATTAGCATTCCACAATACCCTCCTCTGACCGGCACTCAAAGATGCATCATTCTCCGTATTCCAGCGAGCGAACCCAAGCGCACGCATTCCCTCGTCATTACACAAAGTTTTCAAACCATCTTCAGTGGCGCGGCCAACATGCTGGCTCTCGCCTTGTCCGCCCGGGAAGTCAGGTGGCGGCGTACCGTTCTGCAAGTGCTCTTTTTGGGACGCGACGTATTTCGAGTTCTTGTCGGTGACTGGGCAGACGGGGATGTAGAGGACGCTAGAGTCACTCTTGCCTTTGTGGACACTGTCGACGGCGTGAATGCCTGTGTACAGAGCGATTGGTATCGAAGTCAGAGACAAGAGAATGTGAAAGAACGCGGATTTATAAGGAACATACCGTCACAATGCCACGCAACGTAATCCCCAGGCTTAATTTCGGGAACGTGCACCATCGTACTATCAAGCTCCAAATGCGGGTGCAAAACGGCGTTGAGTTCCTGCTGATAGCCCGGCATTGCGCCCTGCAGGGCAGAGGTAGTCTCCGGCTCTAGTACCCAGTTTGACGGATCCAGAAAGCTTTCGAAGGCGACCCTGTCGGTATTACCATTGACCCCATCTGGTAAAGTCGAGCGAGGGACGAAGAATGGACGAAGCAGAACATAAGCCGTTGTCAAAGCCAGGTTAGGGTTAACCAACAGTGTCCCCTGATAGGGACCGCTATGCGACATGCTCAGCCAGCCCTGAAACATACGGAACATTGAGCACGACCCGGCTCCATTGTATCGGTCCGAATTTACAGGGACGCGGCAGCTGGCTTCCCAGGGATCATAGTCTTCCCAGCGTCCTTGCAGGATTGCATCGTACACATGGCCCAGTCCGTAGCCGTCTTCTTCCCAACGCTCGACGCTGCCGCCGTCGATATGAGGTCCAAGTGAAAAGCATGTGTCGCCAGGCTGGCGGATCCGGAGACGGTCAGCGTATGTCAGTGGATGACTTGGTGAGATCAAAGCCTCCGGATCGTCCGAGTGCCAAAAGCTCATTAGAAAGCGTTGAATGGCGAGCATGTTTGGATGGGAGCGCGCACGAACTTGTGCCTTGGACCAGTACAATTCAAAGACTTGCGGATTGTTCTGAGGAAATGCTATTTATTATCAGCCGGTTGCTCGCTTCTCATCTCTCTATTTTCGTTCCTGAAGGTAACTGGCTGCGTACCTTTCGTGAAAGGATTAACTCTCACGTACTCCTCAATATCCTCCTTGTAGCTCCTCGCCTCATCCTCCGGTACCACGCCGCGGATGACTGCCACTCCTCGCTTTCGTAGCTCCTCCTGAAACGATGTTGAGGGATTCTCAATGTCCCTGAATTCGATACTCGGAATAACACTTGACGCGTGCGTTCTCACAGTCTTCACTTCTTCTCTCAATTTACACAGAAGCCTATCCCAGCTACGCTTAATTTCGGGTTCGCGACCCTCAATCAGGCGGCGTTTTAGGTCCGCGTATCTTGAGGGTAGAGGTGGAGTCTCCCCATTATCTCCCGACAGCGAGACGAAAGCTGATGAGATATCACCCTCCTGGCGAGTGCTGCCGGTGCTGTCGTGTCGTTGAGACATGCTTTGCTAGACAAGGCTGCTAACGTGATACAATTTCGTGCGACTGTACCTGGATGCTAAGGCTAGCATTTACCGTTATGCTGCGGTGAGAGCCTTCTCCGAAAGGCTGAAGATCCCTATTAAACTATAAGAAAATAGGATAAAACAATAGGAAAGTAATGGCCTTTTTCTGATTGAATTGGATTCATGCTTTCACCGGGAGTACTTTCAATGCCTTTATATATTGTTGAGCTCTTGTCGGACGAATCTCAATATGGCAAATCTCCGACTCAGGTGGAGGGCGGACCTTCCGAATTTGTACAAATTCCGCCGGCGGCATATGCCTGATATGGTAGCGCCGCCTGTTAGCGGGCAGGCTAACATGGGAGTACCGATTGCTCGCCCTCCCAAGCCATGCTTCAACAGATGTTGAGCTAACGAAAAAGCAACTCTCATAGGTTGTGTCGAGCACAACAGGCCTTGTCGCATACCTGAAATAGGCAGTTCAGGAGACACAATCATGACATCAAGAGCAAGCCTCTTCCTGGCTTGATGACGCCGCGGGGATTCGTATGTGCGAAATGCGCTGCTAAGCTCAATGAATCGTGCAAGTAGCATTCGACCTTCAGCAGACTTCGCGAGTTGACATCCTGCATCAACCCCGTGCTAGTTCAGAATCAAGCAGAATGATAATCCCAAATCGGGAATGCAAGGTTATTATAAGAGTCGTCCATAAATGCATCGATGGCGCCTAAATCAAAATTCGGATCGAAGTGTCCGAATATGTCAAAGTCTGCCGGTATATTCTCGAGCGTGGACGACGGCTCCAACGTATTTAAGCCGTAGCTATCAAGCGGACGTTGAACTGGCATCCCGTTCTGCTCATCGCCTTCTCCAACAGTGTCAGTAGGGTTTGGGTTATCGACTGTCCGTAGCAGTCTTTGATTAGATGCCGGGTTTTCTGAAGAAACGGAAGGGAGACCGAGAAGACTGGGACCAGAACCGGATTCTGCAGTCTCATTTTCGTTCGTTCCCCCATTTGCGAAATTCGCGTCGTTGGCCATTGATACGCCTGCGCCATCCGAAGAGTTGGCAATCGTAGAGCAAACCTTGTCCATCTCGCGAATTGTTTGCTCAACCATTTCCACCATGGATATGGTCGACGAGTAGAAGCCGCCAAACTCACGTAAGACAGCGCAAGCAAGCTGTAGGTGTTCCAAGGCCCTTCTGTAAAATATCGGTGCTTTTCTGAGCCGGAGTTCGCGGTAGTTGAATCGTATAGCTAGGAATATCGAATATGGCACTATGGGAAATTGAGATAGCTGTCCGTGAAATTCTTTGGCGATTATTGATATCACCCGCAATGCTGACAGACGTTGCCGGACATACGAGGAGGCGGACCCCTCTCTTTCTTTCAATGATTTCGGTCTGCAGCTTAGCATTGCTACGGCGTGGTAAAGAGTCTCAACTGTCGCTGACAGACGAAGACCAATGTTAGCGGTACGAGAGGGACACTAGAGAAGGTAGATAAACGTGGATCCATGAACGCACCTAAAAGATGAGAGCTCGTTTTGGGAGAGCAGTTATCGTGAACCAAATCTTCAAAGACAGGAAATTCGGATTCCCAGCCAATACGATCAGACGATGGCCTATATAGACCTATGACCTTATCCAAAAGTAACACCACTCGAAGAAACAGTCGAAAGCAATCACTTTGCTGTTGGAAGCACACCTCAAGGTTACGGCCCAAGTCACGCTCGTGTATGAGGACGGGCCTGCCATGAAAAGCAGCATTCAGCCGATCCAATGCCCACAAGCAACAGAACAGTGTAGTTACTCCTCCATGATCAGACCAAATTCCTTGGGTTTGTTGGAGGTGCAATCCCAAAGTGTAGGCATAACTCACAGCCTGAGAAACAAGGTCGGCTGACATGTGACTGTCCTTCGAGAGTTGAGTGAAGAGAGAAAGAATAACCAGTATCTGAATCAGGACGAACTTGTCGTTAATAACTTTCAGATCCAGAGACAAGGTGATGGCGGAAGAGAGCTTTCTCACGAACAACTCACTACGCATTGGCGTGGCAGTTGCTAATGTGAGATGCTCTTGGGCACGAGTGCTGCTGCTGGCAGCGAGGCAAATGGCTTGCGTCAAGACCAGCTTCGCCGGGGATTCATGCGGCATATCACTATACGCTTGCATGTGCACAACCGGGAAAATAGGATGGACCTCCTCCAGGTAAATAGAGGTGAGAATCTCCACATCAGATGCCTTCGGTAGAAGTCGGTAACATTGATTTTCCAGTAGCGGCAAGGCAATGCTTTGCAACAGTGATGCATCGCTCTCACTTGAAGACGGAGATATTCGCGTAGTTGCCGGCTCTAGCCTGTCATTCTTCCCAGTCCCCCCTACGGACGATTTTCGAGATGACCAAACACCCACCCCTCTGCTACTGGTTTCATCCGCAGACTCGGGATTCGTCGCGGTCATAAAAATGGCTTGTGGGTTTAGATCACCAACGAAGCACGCGTTCTCATCTCTGCCAACTTTGGAAGCGCCAGCATCCTCGAAACCAGGGAGGGGATGGAGGAGTTCGCTCGTCCTGTCTGTCGAAGAGGTACCATCATTGACAGTCACTGAAGCTTCAGGGCGTACTGAATTTGTGGCTATCGCCCCCTCTGGGCCCTCCAACTGAGAGTCAGAATGCAAACACCGTCTCTGGAGCTCTTTGTTAACAGGAAACAGTCGATTGGTCGTCACGATATCAACCTTGCGGTCATGATTACCTTGCGCTTCCGACAATATGCACAGGCATGATGTATCTGCTTGCGAGCCTTGCGTTTGTGGGGAGCGTCTCCAGGTAACTCAGTAATGAACCGGACCATGTTCGAGTTCTTTGATTCGTTTATCAAGGGTCTTTTCTGCGCAGCCGTGCTTCAACTTCGAACTGTCGGGAGAGACGTGGAGTGTGGACATGCCAGACATATTTAAAATCACGCCCTACATACACGGCGTCTAAAATGCTAGACTCTCGTTAGAGCTCGTGAATGTCAAGAGTCAAGACTCAAAAGAATGTGTTGTGATGATCTTATCCAATCCCATTTCTTTGTGGGTCTTGGTTCACCATTTTCAGCTTAGGGCCATGTGGCTTTGACCACCGCTTTCGTCTCCGTGTGGCTTAGGTAGGTACCTTACGAGGAATCGGGGGTTTTGATAAACGCCGATATAACGCAAAGTCGCAGAATCAACAGCTTTTATACATTTTTCGGGTAGAAAACGGTTTGTTGACCGATTAGTCGTGTAGCCCGTTGACAAATGTACACATTCATACACGTGCTTAACATGTTGGTATCAAGCTATGTTGATATTGACGAAACGTTTTTGTATAAATCAACATTTCTGCCTTTCAGACAACGTCAGCCTCATTTATCAACCGTTTACATCCTTGACATTCCACACCACCGTTTGATTTCGATCGCTCAACATCCTGGAAATACCTACACCATAGCCGTGAGTAACGCTGAGTTATTCCTTCTGAGTACCTTACTACCTACTTAGATACCTATCATACGATACCACGGCACAACTGAATTTTACTAAAAACATGCCGGATATGCAGTGATCGTACTATCTGCGAAAATGAAACCTCTTAACAGAGATAAGTATAGGTCCCTTCAACAACCTCACATGAGAGCAGTCGGAACTGGATAACTAACTTATCAGCACTAAATTAACGGTCGTACATGGCTCCAACATGGGTATGCCCTAGGCCATGATATGCAGAAGGATATGAGCATATGCTGATTCACTGTACTGGGAAGTCGGCTCTTTATAATCGTTTTTATTTAGCAGAATCCATTGATATTCGAACAGAGGGGTCTGCAAGGCAGATTAGGTACTACTTGAGGTCAAGATCAGGGTTAGGGTTAGGATTATCAGGCAATTGATCGGTACCCGGTACTGATGTTCAACGCATCCGCATCGAACAACTCTTCCATCTGTCATGCTCCTTCTTCTGTTGTGGTCCGTCCTTTGTCCGGTCCACGTGAGGCAGTCCATTTCCTCAGACCTTCCATGTTCTCTTTCCCGTTTTCCTTTTCGAAATTTCCTCCACGGCTACTACTTAGCCTACTCCGTCATCAACATTATCCAAAGCTGGTATTTCATCCGAGATTCCATCGGATTATATACTTATTTCATCGAAAGTATCTTACTCGATATCCTTATTGTCATATTATCCAGCCTTGGAATAGATGATCGCTGATCTGACAATGAAAACGCATGAAAACGTTGGTGTTGGTAGTAGTACCCATTTGGTACTAAGAAGTACAACAGCATCAATTCTTACCCCCGGTTTGAATTGTGAATAACCAGACTTGAAAAGGGGATCCTATCGTCTTATGCTACTGTCAATAACTACCTAGTAGTATCGGTACTACTCTGGACGCATATATCCACCCGCATGACCGCATCTTATTGGAATGGCATGTTGCTAGCCTCCAGTCAATTGAACAGTGGGTTTTGCAACTAGCGATCAGGTACCAAGACTAACGCATCGCAAGCTAGGGCTGATAGACAGACAAGAATGCCAAATTAAACGGACCGTAAGTGCCGACAATCCTACATCCTGTTTTATCGCCAATTGCTATATGATGGGTACTAACTGCTGATTTGCAACATACTACGCCGGGAAATAGTAGTAGCCCACAGAATCAACTCCTCATGCGGTACCTTTGTTAAAGCGCGTCATTAGAAATACCTCGCAATTAGAGACTTGAAACTGACGCATAAATACACGGGTACAAATACATAGGCGAGAACCTCTTGGAATATCAGGTCAAAGGTATGTCATTCCGAGAATGCAAGTATTATGGCATGCTGACCTTGAATTATTTGAAACCAATCTAGGGCTAAGCAGTGCTTCATAATAAGGCATTACTGCAGTTAAGAGAAAAAAAAAAAAAAAAAWTAATTCTCGACGATATACCAATATTTTGTACTAGCAAAGGCATCTTGTGCCGACTGAATGTCAAGGTTGTCGACCCTCGCTTGCCATCTACACGCCACATATAGTCGATTCCGTGCAGTACGTGGGCTGACAATATCATCAGCATAGGAGGTAGACATTACTAACTGCCTCTACTTCCTAGGTATACCATTATTCAGTCGCTCATTTGAATACCCATGATGATTCAGGGTGTGCTCGAAAGGTACAGTTACAACCTACCAGCATGTAAGTGGCTCCGTGAGTTTGATACGATGGAAATCACATCGGTTAGACAAAACACATTCTTGCAAATAGACGCAATATTATTATATCATTCATGACACTGGCATTATTCCTAAGTACTAGTAGAGATTCCTCTATACCGTAGATGCCAGCGGCCAAAATAACGGTCGTTAGGTTGTATAAACGCTCACATAACGCTAAATAAACTGTTTGTCAACGCTTTCATAACGGTTGATAAATGGCTACACAACGATTATTGAAACTACGAAACATTTATAAAAATCAGAAAACATTTATGAAAACCTTAAAACGTTTAATACGCGAAAAACGTTGATTTATTCTAAACATTTTTCAATGTGTCAACCGTGAAATGGCCACCTAATTTTATCAACGTTTAGTTCGGTTTGATCGTTGATAAACCGTTTATCAACAGTGAAACTACCATTTATCAAAACCCCCGATTCCTCGTAAGGTAGGTATCGCTGATTTCTCAGCCGGGCAGCCCTGCATCGAATTCAAGTTCAGACATCTAACAACGGCCCCTACGCCTAATCGACGTGTGGCACATCGGGTTCAAGGCTATTTCTACATTGTTTTGAATTCTCATTATAGATGTTCAGGTATACGGTACACTGAGTGACTGTACAGAGTACCATCCCATTGATTCGAATCCGAACCAAAGTTCACCAGCTGTTCACTCTCGTTGGCCTACGGTATCTCCTATGAACAATCACCTTGCTTAGGCTTGCTATGGCTGCCTCAGGTCTGTGACTGGCTAGTCTGAGAATCTTCTATCTTAGTGACTTTTTGGCCGCGATTAGCTCGGTCGTGAAGTCCCTTGGGGGGTAGGTAGGTCTTTCGCGGCGTATTTCACACGCGCGAATGCGATGAATACATCATATCTGTGCAAAGGCCCGAGAGACTTTGAGTCGCGTTACGACCATAGGGCCTTGGCTACCGAACTAATACGGTCAAGAAGTTGCTTGATTATTCTGAGAGCAAGTATGGTATGATAGGTCTGAAGGTCAGGGAATGTCCCGAGGAAAGGGAGCGTTATATACGGGGACGAGGAGGACCGAACCCGGAAGAAGGACTCGAACTCGACTTCGAATATGATACATACGGCTTCCGGATATGATCTTGTCACAGGCGTAGCGCACACTACTTTGAATGGCTAGCCGCCGGGGCTGGCTAATGTCTATGGTAGTACGTACAGTTCTTTTGAATTTCTCTGTTACAGGTAGATTCATTCTCAGCTTCAGTCAATGCAAGTCTTTGTCATTAGATTTGATACCACTATCTATCTGGCCGTTGATATACACTCTATCTTCTCATTGGGACATCAAAGCATGAACGAAATAGCAAGAGCAAGAACAAATATCTAGCAAAAGATACCAGAAAAGAGAGAAGTAAAAATAAGTTTAGATCAGGATCATCAAAGAGAACAGCAATCAAAGAGAACAACATCCTAATCATGAGGCATCAATCAGTCCAAACCAACCTAACCTAACAAATACACCAACGAACCGATATCACTAACTCTTCGAAATCCTATCCAACTCAGTCAGACAGGCCTGTGCCTCCTTAATGAGCGCGCGTCGGGCATCTCGCACATCCGAGTTCCCCTCGCTCTCGATCCCATCCGCCTTCAGAAAGACTTGATCCACGATGCTAACGTTGACCTTACGGTATTCGGTATCGCGCGCCTTCGTATCAGCGGGAGGATTGGAGACGAATCTCTGGTAGAGTGGGAATAGCTCGGTTTGGAAGTAGGCGCGGAGGGCGTTGACTTTGTCGAGGGGGCTTGGTATGCTGTTCAGGTTGGGCGCCGGCGGGGGAAGGGCAGAGGTGCTGGTGCTACCCGTTGTGTTGACGGGTTTGGTAGACTGGTCTTCTGCCGGTTGTTTGGGCTTGTTCTTCTTGTTGTTTCTTCTCCTTTTCGACTTGCTGTTGGTGGCGGCGGCGGAGGTGGTGTTGTCGCTGTTGTTGCTGCTAAGTGTCGTTTCGGAGTCCCGAGGGTTGCTTGGTTCGTTTTGTCGGATGAAGGTCGTATTTAGATCTTCAGCTTCGTCGTTCGAGTTACTGTTCTCCGAACTCGCAGCTGACACTTCGGATACCACGCATAACACCTCGGATTTCTGCTTTAGCCCCTCCATCTTACACGGCTTTGAGTTATCCTTCAACAATTTGCCCTTGTAGAGTAGCTTGACGCGATCCGCATCGGATGATCCCGTCGCCTGAGCAGCGTGCTGTCTCAACTTTCCAACAGTGAGCTTTCCATCGTCAATCGCATACGCCTGGAAATGAAGCGGGTGTGTGACCCCACGATGCTTGAGCAGGAGAACATCAGGCTGTTTGTCGGAGTCTTGCTGATCGTCGACCTCGTCAGGGTTGACGTAGCTGAAGTCGCGCTCGCTGACCTGTGGCGTTCGGGAGCGGTTGAAGAAGTTGCCGAGTGGGTTGCGCCAGCTGCTCATTATCGCGATCGAGAGGACGACGCAGAGAACGGCTGTTAGGAGGAGAGGTAGGGTCACCGGGTAGGTTGTGAGTAGTTCCTGGTTGGAACTGATGAATTGGCGAGTAAAGGTGCGGATTTGGAGGGAGGTTTTGGAAGTAAGGGTAGACGTCAATACGGCGGCGAATTGGTCGTGTAGGGAGTGTAATGATGTTGGGAGATTGTCGGAAACGGAGTTCAAGTAAATGGACCCCTTCTCGGCCAACGTGGACTGAGCCAGAGTGGGTGGCAGCAGAGTCATGGATTATTGACTGGAGGGAGAGTTGCGGTGGTTGTGGTGGACTTGTGGTGGTCCGGTGGTCGGTCCCTGATAAGACAGCCCTTGTGTCCCGGCAGAGACAGTGTGCTGCTGCCTGCTGCTGCTGCCTGTGAGTCTGTTGCTTTAGGCTTTTTGGATTCTTCAGAATAGAAGTCTCAATTCGTCAGCAACAGACAACTACAGAGTACAGAGCACTGTCGTTGTGTCCAAGACTCCAAGAAGAAGCCCTCGCGAGAAGGAAAAACGGTCCATATCCCAATCGGGCTTAGTGTATTGTACAGTACAGTACAGTACATTACATTATATTCACGTGTTTCCCCTTCACCTTTCAAGTCGCAGTTTTGACTCTTTTTTGCTTCCCTCACGGTGGTTTGTCTCGAAGAGCCAGCCATCGGTAACCGCAATTTTCGAGGATAATAATCGGTACCTTTAACTTCATTAACCGAACGATGCTTTTCTTTACTGTTAGCCACAACGTCGATGGTGCTTGATGGCACCGTTGGTTCTCTCCGATCGATGCTGGATTTGAACTCGGCACCTTGCATTGTGGGCATCAACTTTCGCATATATATACAGACAATGTTGTCCTTAAAACGAACCGGACCGAACCGAACCGAAAAAGGGGGTACTGACATGGCCGCGCGAACGAGTCGACATCGTGTACAAGCGCAGCCGTGCTGCCACTGAATGCTCGCTGAAGTCACTGAAAGAGAAAATCTTAAACTTTGTTACCACAGCTCGTCTCCCTTTCCGGACTGTTGAGAATCCGGCGTTTCAAGACCCTTTGCAGACGTCACGGCTCGCCGAGAAGGCGCTCGAAAACCGAACCGCAACAAGCGTCCGTCGCCTTCTTGGTGACACGATAATAGAAAAGCAGCAGGGTATGCTTAAAAGACTTCCGGATGACAGTAAACCGTCCATTGCTCTGGATTGCTGGACGAGTCCGTTCCCTCAATGTTTCATGGCAGTAACGGGATACTTCCTGGATGAAAACTGGGAGTATTGTGAGGTTCTTCTCGGCTTTGAGCCGGTATATGGGGAACACACTGGTTATCGTTTGAGTGAGACGGTCATTAAATTGCTCGCTCAATTTGGTATTGTTGATCGTGTATTCTCGGTCACTACTGATATTGCTTCCAACAATCGTACGATGATGGCCTGTATCCAAGAAGTCACAGAGTTAACGGTAATGAGTGTCACGGTTCTGGCCCGGCTCGTCGGCTCACTGCCACTACGGCGAAGAGGCGTTGAAGTCCTTCCTCCGGATGGGGGTATGCGACGAACTCAAGTTCGCCCTGGCCTTGGTCCCCGAGGAGGAGATTTCCACCTTCCCCCGTCTCGTTCACCGTTGCCAGACCCTTGACAATCGGATCCGCGGTGCTAACGCCTCCGTCTCTTCCTCGTCCTCTCGCTCTCGCTCGTCCGGTTTGCCCCCGATCTTCGCCCCAAACGTCCGCCAAGCTGTACACCCGGCAGCTCCAGACTCCTCTCCCCGACCCGCTCCAGGTGGTGAGCCGACGAGCCGGGCCAGAACCGTGGCACCGGGTCAGAACCGTGACACTGAGTGACAGTCGTATCTTTCGGGTTCCATGCACCGCACATGTGATACAAGTGTGTCTGGGCGAGTTACTCAATAAGATGAAAGCGAGCCCCATCAATGATGAGATAGAGTCGGAGTGGTCCGCAGAGGCGGCAGACCGTATGCAGCAGCTCCAGTCGAGTTCTCGGCAGCATAAGAGCATTGCCAAGACACTGGAAAAGGTCAGTATATTTGACACCTCACTAACATAATAATAAATCATTAGATACTGAATGGCCTTGCTGATTTTTTTTTCAACGTTTTCCTTAGATCCGGCAACTTGTATTCTTCATAAACGCTAGCCCTGAGCGCCGCGAAGCATTATTCCTTCGTCTTCAATCCAGGAAGTCGAAGCTACTACCGGGTCAAGACGTACGAACCCGGTGGAACTCAACGTTTTTTGATGCTTAGCCGGGCTAGGAGATTGCAGCACGTTTATGATCGGTACTGCATTACTTATGAGTACATGCAGTTTAAGCTTGATGAAGAAGAATGGTGACAAGTAGAGTACCTACCTACTTCTCATAACCAAGACATTCTTCGATTTCACGACTGTGTTATCAAAGACGAAGGACGTGACGGTGCATCACTTCCACAGCATTTATAATACATTATTAAATCATCTTGATGGTGGAGGACGTGACTGTGCATTGTTCCCTGAACATTTCATTACACATTCCAGAATATCAAAACCAAAGCATCTTAATGAATGCTGTGGCCCTGTTGGGGAGAAAACTTAGGACTTATCTGGCCACACGCGCGTATGCGATCACAACGATACGATATTAGGCCCACACCACAACGTCGATGGTGCTTGATGGCACCGTTGGTTCTCCGATCGATGCTCGATGCTATGCTAGAACATCCATTTGAACTCGGCAGACGTCCATTGCGGGCATCAACTTTCGCATATATATATATATATATATATACAGACAATGTTGCCCGTATAACGAACCGAACCGGACCGAAAAGGGTAACCTACTGACATGACGATTGAACGAGACGACATCGTGTGAGAATGGAGGATGAGAGACTGAATATATAGGACCCCCAGTGAGAGGCGAGTGCTGGAACCCTACATACCTACGGTATATGTAACGGTGGAATGCCCGATTCGACATGATTGACAACTACATGCATGTACATATCAAAACGTTATGTCCCTGTCAAAACATGGCATTTCATTTCATTCACGTAACCAGGTATAGCCTACCTACCAGTAGTCCAGTACAAAAGGAATAAAACTATATACAAAACCCAATCCCAATCAAATCAAATTCAATCCAAACACGTTGGCATCGCATCCAAAACGCCTCGCCATTACCAACTCCAAGACCAAGACAAGAAAACAAAACGCGTTGGTCCCATTGAAGAAGAAAGACAACATTCAACATTCACCCAAGTCGTACATGGCCATTTGCCGGTCGGCCACCGAACAACCGACCCAATCCACCCCCCTGCGCATTAATACCATTATTATGATTATTACTAGTAGTAGTAGTAGTATTACCGCCTTCGCTGGTCATCCACCGTGGCAATCGAAACGACTCTCCCTGTAGCCACTGGGGTTTATTGGTGGTTTCCAAGGTATTCTTCACACGGTGCATGAACGACTGGAAAAATGTCTCATCGTCGTCTTCCTCGTCTTGCACCAACGTAGAAGCGGAAGAAGAAGAAGGAGCAGCGCCGAGAGCGGATCGAGTCTGTCGCACACCTCCGGGGGGAGAAACCGGGAGGGAGGTGGAGGAGGCGCGAGATTCGCCCTCGACGGTGCCGCGTTGCCAGGTTGATCGGCCTCGGCCACGGCCCGTGGCGAATCCCAATGGACCGAGGCCGTTCAGTTCTTGTTCGATGAGATCGCGGCCTTCTCTCCAGCCGCCCAGTCCGTAACCTGCTGGGTTGTTCTCGACGTCGTCCTCTCCTCCGTCCGGGAGGTCGAAGCCGAAGACACTCTTGATTTTGCCGTAGAAATTGAACAGTGTGGCGAATACCGGGAGGAGAATGACAACGGGGAAGAAGTAATCGAAGCCCTTTCCAAGCGGCGTGAGGTCAATGAGTCGTCCAAGGAAGTGGTAGAAAGTAGTGCCCTGAATGGTGCTCTTGGGCAAGAAGGTCAAGAAGTTGTAAACAATCGGTACAGTCAGCCGAGCCACTTGACCGGCGTACCAGCATGCACTTTCACCATACGTGTTGCGAGGGACCAAGGCACGGTTACCCCAAACCTGGGCGTCTTGCACACCCGCCAATGCCGCTGTGCACATGTACAACAGCCAGGCCGATGCCGTGATCTGCCCGCCGAAGCCCACCGGGCCAGGATTTTGCAGGTGGGGCACCACGGTAAGACTCACGACGGACAACTTGTGCGCGAAAGACTTGATCAATTCGGACCAAATGACCAGCACCGATGCGACGGCAAAGAAGGATCCCAGCGCCAAACGTACCGTCGGGAGCACATTAGCATACACGTGGTAGCGCAAGTAGGGAGTCAGAATGGCCGCACGCGGAGCAGACGCTGGTCCCAAAGACAAAGGGGTAAATTCGAGTTTTCTAGAAGCGTACGAGTCGATAATCGCTTGCAAATCGGCGGCGCGTTGGACTAGGCGATCCCACTCATCGATGAAGCGGGCCCTTTGGTGACGAGCTCGCTGGAGATGTCTCGTCAAATCCGCCAGATAACGAGCCGTAATGACAGGAGGAACCTTGCCAGTCACATCGTGGGATTGCGAGAGCAGGGAGCGTGACTCGGGCCCGCCCGAGGTATCAGCAAGTTCCTCAATCCAGCCACGAAAGTCCAAAGCGCTACCAGTTTTGCGACGCTGCAGCTGAGCTACCTGGGCTTCGAGAATCTCAAGGTCATTCACGGCGTCCAACAGACGATCATGCACTCTGGGGGCATGGGCTTGAAGTCTTCGCAAAGAACCACTGATGTTGGAATTGCGAATCAAGTTGCGAGGTATGGAAACGAGGCCGTGACCCATCAGGTAGATAGCAAAAATGAGACCCCAAACGTATGCGAGAGCCATGACCAAAGCCTTGATGGAGGAAAATCTGAAGCCATTCTGGTAGGAAACATAAACTAGTCCAATGATGGCGAAACATAGCACGGTAAGCTGGTAGCGAGCGTTGGAGCGAAGGGAGTATAGAATGCGGGCTCTGGGTTCACGATAACCGGAGTCAATGAATTCGCCCAGCAACGGGAGGATAAACCTGCATCAGTGTGAGTGCATAGACTCATATATATATAAAGACAATACAAAGCAAAACGAACCAAGTGAGAACGAATATCAACCAGTAGGCAATTCGCCATGACACCAAAACCAATCGACCGGGTAGCCAGATTCCTTTGGGGGCACCACCAGCGGGGGGGCTGGAGGCTAGATCGATAGGCAACAGCAGCACAACACTGGCGGGAAGCGCGAGAGCAAGAAAAACGGGCACGGAAAGGTAAGCGGGAGTGGCGCGCAGAGTGATAAAACGCCGAAGAAGCAGCAGGACGAGGATGGAAATGGCTAGCAGAGCCAGAGCGAAGAAGACGCTGGAAGCGACATTGACGGAAGCGGAAGATGGAGAAGACACGGCGAACATGATGGGAGACTATCGATCACAGAGACGGACAATGGAGCATGGCGAGAGGATGATAGCGGTGATAGCCGTGGTAGTGGTGGTGGTTGTGTTGGTGGTAGAGGTGAGGTTGAAGTTTGGACAAGACAGAAGTCAACGTAATCACCGTGATTAGTCAACATTTAATCTGAGATTGCCCAAAATAGTACAACCCTACTCGACTGTCAACTGGTAAAGAACCGAAACAGATTTTTCAATAATCCCCGTCGCTTTTACTGGAGCTACCTGACACTGGACAGGTATCAGGCCGTTAAACAACGTCCGAGTGAACTTCTGCCGGCGTCGCATAATTCGAAGAAACAAGGGCCTTTGCTATGTCACGTGACTTGTACTATTCCTAGTGGGTCCTCCTGACATTTGCAATTTGGAATTTACAAATTTATAAATTTATAAATTTAACTCGAGGAACATTCAATTTTCAAGTCGTTTTGTGTTATTAACTACTCTGTGTGTGTAAGTATCATGTCACTAGCTGGTGTGGATTTACGACCACACCTAACCGTCCACTAAAGGCGATCATCTGTCAGGAATTCACTTTTTAGAGTAAATCACTACAACTCTTTCTTCTGCCTATAAAAATAAAAAACTCTACTACTAAAACTCAGTCGACTCGTAATTCTTACAGAGTGATTTCTTCCAGCCTTATTGGCCTAAGGCTACCATTTCCACTAGTGTGGACTCACCAAGACTTCCCACCGCCCCGTTTTCTTCCTCGCCCGAACGTTATTCTTCTCTTATTCTTATTCTTCCTCCCGCGTGGCTCTTCTTTTCCCTGTCTTTCTTTACTTCTTCTTAATTTCTTTCGAGGTATCGTATATATCCCCGTTGTGTGTCTTTTCTCTTGCTTCCAACTCCTTTCTGACGCGTGGCGTGGTATGCCTACATCCTATGCACTAGGCCTAGTAGTATATCTTGTTTTCCTATAGGCCACTACTACTACTGCTCTTGGATGGTCTCTTCTTGGTCAAATCCTGCTCGCTGAGCCTTTCGACTACCATCGGCATCCGGTTCTCTTGTTATTATACTCTACTAATATTACCCGAGCCTTCGTCCGCTGTCGAGGTCCCGACGTTGATCCTAAACAAGTCACCGTCTCTTAACCGCGTTGTCCGTTTCTTCAGCCTATTATTCTCGCCCTTCTCTCTTCCCTCCTTCACTTCTTCTCTCGTCTTCAAGTCGTCTCCTCTTCTCACCGTCTTCTGGAACGTGAACGTATAATACTCGTGTCTTGTCGAGGAAACAAACCGTCTCTGCGCTGCGTCAAGGTTCGGCGTTTTCAACGAATGCTTGTGTCAAAGAAAACTTCCCGCGGATTCCTGCCCAACTCCCCTTTGCTGGAGCTGCGGACATGAATCCTGTTAATTTCCCCAACGTTGGCCCCGCCATGCCTCCCGCTGCCATCCCCCCCGGTGCTAGACCCCCGCCCCAGGTCCCTGGTGCCCAGAGAGCCCAGAATACCAATATTCTAATGGCAAATATCGCCCAACTCCTGCAGAAACAGGGACCTTACACCGGCTGGAGGGCTGAGGTTCCTGTGAGAGATAGAGCTGTCAAGATTTACCAATTGTGAGTCGTCCTCGTTATTTTTCTTCTTGTACTATAGTACCAGTTGCTAATTGTCCTCTCTTTCCTCTTTCCAACAGGATGTCGTCGCTTCGTCTTATAGAACCACGTATTGAACTCCAAAATGCTGCTCATATTGCCCTTACTTTCGAACAAAAAACTTTCGGGGAGGCCAACCAGAGGGTATGTTATTATTCCTTTTTCATCCTACATACACATGTTCTTAAAACACTGTCGCTGACTCCTACCTTTTACTATTCCAGACCGATTACGATAGGCAATGCTCTGATAAACTTTCCCAAATTCAGGATACTCGAGCCAAGCAAGCTGCTGTTATGCAGGGTAGGATGATGCCCCAAGGAGCTGCTCCTCACACCGGCATTCCTGGTATGCCGCAAAGTCAATCTCAGCCTCCTTTCTCTCAACCCATCAATCCGCCTATGCAGACGTCTCCTGTCACGGCTCAACAGCCCGTACCCATGGGCATCGGTGAACCCAGTCAGCAAGCTGCAACCCAACAGCCTCTTCAGCCACCGCAATCGCAACCCCAGCAACAACCCCAACAGCAGCACCAACAACAGCAGCAGCAACAAGAACAACAGCAGCCGCAACCACAGCAACAGCCACAAGCCACACCTGCTGCCATGCCGCAATCTCGCCCCAATGCTCGAAATGCGAACAATGCTGGCCTTCCTGATGCCTTGAACTCGCTTTCTCCTCAAGATTATGAGCACGTTTGTCGGCTGGCTAATCAAATGCTTGCCAAAACGTCTCGAGAAGACATGGAGAAACTGAAGATGAACCTTCAGAACATGACGTCCGAGCAAAGCCAGTACCTTGCCAGGAAGCAAACGGAGCCGATCACTTACTTTTTTCGCTCTCAGGCTCTCAATCAACTCAAGAGGCACAAGCGCAGTCGCTTGGAACTGGCTCGCGCGCAAAGTGCTGGTGTTGACACTAGCAACGCGATCATGGCCGACCCTATGCTGACTCCGCATCAACGCCATTTCGTTCAGAACATGATGAGTCTTCAGCGCAATTCTGCCTTCCCTGCTGGCGCCCAACCAGGCTTGGAACCTTCCTCGTTCATGGGCAATGTTGAGAACATCCAAGGGCAACAGGCAGATGGGCTACGCTCGCAAGAAGCTGGCCAATTGGTTGTGCCAGCCAGTTCCTCGCAGATGAATCAACAACCCTATCCCAACGCCCAGGGGGTGTTTCCCGTTGGTCACCCTATTCCCCAGAATGGCCAAGCAAATATGAATGCGGCGGGCGTTAGTCCTCAATTTCTCCCACAGCCGCATCTTCCGGCTGCGCCAGGTCCCCAGCATGCCGCACATCTCCAAGCCCAGCCGCAATCGCAATCGCAAGCCCAAGCACGCATGGAAGCAGCTCATAAGGCGCAGATGGCCATGTCGTCCCAAACAGGCCAAGGAAACCCTCAGATGGCGTCGCAGCTTCTTCCTTCGCAGAGTCCCGCAATGCCCATGTTGAACCGGCCGATGCCGCACCCCCAGATTTCTCCGGCTCAGTCGCACGTGCGGCCGCCGTCGAGGCCTCTAGGTATACCGCAGCAGCACCCGGTTGGGGTACAGCCGTTTGCGGGTCAGCCAGCGATTCCGGGGCGGCCTCAGCTTCCTCCCAATCTCCCTCCTGCTTTAGCGCATCAGCTATCTCAACTTCCGCCTGACCGGTTGAGAGCTTATCTCGTCAACCAGCAACAGCAGCAGCAGCAACGGATGATGGCCGCTAAAGCGAATGCGACACAATCAGCTATTCCCATGCACCCAAGTCTTTCCGGCCAAGGCCAAATGGCGATGAATGGCCAAATGGGCAACGTTCAGAACTTGCGGACAGACGCTATGGGCATTCCTCAGCCATTCCCGGGGGTTGGTGTATCGCCGGGACAAAATCAATTCCTTTACAATCAACGACCACCCGTCCAGAGACCGCAGCAGCCACCTCAGAGTCAGCAACACCAACAGAGTCAGCAGCAGCAGCAGCAGCAACAGCAGCGACAAAATGACTTTATTAAGTTTCAGTTTCTGCGTCAGCAAACCAATGGGATGGAAATGAGCCCCGAACAGGTGAGGGAAATGGATCGTCTGCAGTTCCCGCGGTCGATGTTGAATACCGCCAACTCGAATATGAAGTCTCCTGTTCCGAACAATATTGAAACTTGGGGGCAACTCAAGCATTGGGCGAACGAAAATCCTCACGTTCTAGGCGGAGTCGACCTTCCCAAGTTGATGATGTTGCAGAAGCTTCACCTTGCTCACGTCCTGGCTCAAAGTAAGGGTGCTGCTAACAATCGGAAGCCTGACCAGAGTGGGTCAATGTTTCCGTTCCAGGGACCTGTGCATCCTCCGTTCATGAATCCTCAAAATATTCCGCCTGGCCAGCAACCCCCAATGAACATGCCGCCTATGCAGCCGATCAGGGATCAGGATCTTCGGGCAGCGCGCCAGCGATTTGGCCCTCAGTTGCAGAATCTCAGCGATGACCAGCTTCGAGAGTTGCTACACAGAAAACGCCAGAGTAATTATATACAGGCAGCGCAGGCCCTTGCAGCGCAAAATTTGGCCAACCAGGGCCAACAGATACCTCAAACTCAGGGACCGCAGGCCACGGGACCGCAGGCCACCCCCGTGCCGAAGCCCGCGTCGCAGCCCAAGCCTCCGACAAATGTCACTCAGCCGCCGACTTCGAAACCGGCCCAGCAGGCACAAAGCACTCCTGCCCCGGGCCCAGCTCCTCCCGCCAAGGGTACGAAAGCGTCTACTGGCAAGCAGAATTCAAAGAAAAGACCGCGTGTAGATGATCCGGCAGAAAATCAAAACGCTACTACTACCCAGACAACCACTGAGCCCGCACCTTCCACCTCCGTCCCCGCTACCGCACCTGCCGTACCTACCCGCCCTAATAACCTTCCTTTTACGCCCGACAAAGTTGCTGCAATGACTCCTCAGCAGCGTACCCAGCTTGAAGCTCAGATGCGGAGGCAACAACGTGGGCCTATAAGTAGAGCAGCAGCGGAGGAAGCATGGAACCATATTCCAGAGAAGATTAGGCAACTGTACAGTGACATACAAAAGAGTGCACTGCCAACCGGTCCGGTGGCTGTTTCCTCGGAATACAAATTAAGCATGTCTGTACGGCTTCGCGAATGTACGGATATGCTTTCTAGAATGGATACTCTTGTTCAGTGGCTGGCGAAGTATCCGGGACAAGAGAAAAATCTGAGGAGCTTGCTAGCAATGGTATGTATTTCTATTATTCGTTCTGCTTGGTTTTACTTTTTCCATCTGACACTTTTCTCGCAGCGTGTACATTTGATGAGACAGTTCAAACCTGGCCCGGATTGGACTCTAAACGACGAGTTTACGATCACTCCCGATCAGCTCAACGGCACGATCGCTTACATCAGTCGGCTTTTCCATACCATGATTACGAAATTCAGTCAACTCCAGAGTCAACGACCTGCCCAGCGTCCCGGAGTCCCTCATGGAGCTGCACCGCAGCCTGCCTTGAATGCGACCAACCTGCAACAACTTGAGCAACAGCAGGAGGCGTTACAGCGAGCTCGACGCGCATCCAGCCAAGCTACTTCAGTGGCGAACGCGGTTCCTCCACCGGCCCCCTTTGGAGCACCTTCTCCGTCTGGTGTTCCCCATGCTTACGGTCCTGGTCCTGCAGGTCTTACTCCTGAGAAGATGAGAATACCGCCGAACAAAAAGCGGAGGCAGTCACATTCAACTCAGCAGCAGGCCCCTGTGCCGGCGACCTCTAAGGCTCAAGCCTCCAAACCGGGAGCTACGACGCAGGCCGGACCAACTGCTCCAGCTGGAGGTACGTTCAAATGTGACGTTGTTGAGTGTCAACACCATTACCACGGATTTGCGACGCAGAATCAGTTGGATAAACACGTTGAAGAGCAACATAAGGTTGAGGAGCCGATCGAGAATGCGCTCGACTTTGCGCTTGAAAGCTTCCAGATGGGTCTGCTCAAGGACGGCGAAAAGGGTGAGGCGCAAGAATCGAAGCAGCATCAACACCAGCCCGTCAACAAGGGTGTTACTGCGACGCCTCGCCAGAAGGAGGATGCAACCCCGGCCGCCTTAAGTGCAACCCCTATGGGTCGGGTACCAAGCCAACTCGAGCATAAATCGGCCTCTCCGATGTCCAACCAGCAGCTGACCGCGCGCCTGCCTGCCGGCGGCAAGAATGGAGCGAATGAAGTTGGAAAACACGTGGAGCCAGAAACTAAAGATAGCTGGGACCATAGCGCGGTTTCTCTCGAAGACATCCATGAAACCTTCCAGGACTTGGGGGACAATGGTCTGCAGGGACTGGGATGTGACCCGATGGAAGAGTTCTTGAATCCCGAGATGTTTGACAATAGCGATTCCAAGGATACTCCGGACACTGATACGGGCGCGGCCACTCGGACACCCAGAGATAACGAGACGTCCAAGGCGGACATGCAAGTCAGGATTGAAGATACTTCTGATGACAATTGGATCCCGGCTCTTTGGATGAATATGCCGAGCCATTTCGAGGAGGGAGTCAATCTAAGTCGCGACTGGGTGGACATAGACTGGGAGGCACTGGAAACCAAGGATGCGGGCAGTGCTATTGATGAATTACCCGTCAAGGGAGTATGAGGTTGGCAGTTTGGTTGATGCGAGTGCTATTTTGTGGGGTTTTCTTTTTCTTTTTCTTGGATCATTCTTATAATGATAACGTGAACAGTAATGTGTATACGCACTGAGCACATACTTTGCTCGCTATAGATGGCGAGTTTGGTATCTCATGGCTTATTGTCTTCTTTGTGGCGTGTCTTAGAACTGTGTTTCTTCTGTTACCTACGGATTGGACGGCGGAGCAGTGTGGTATGGCGTTGAAGCTTTTGTGTGTTTTATAAGACTCGACTTTTTGTTCTTAAGTTTAGGGCTCTATTCTGGGTTCCGCGGATTGTGTTTGTGATTATACACCTTAATACCTAGCAAGAAGGAGTATATTATTTTGAGCAGTTAACTGTGTGTAACAGTGTATCGTATATAACTTGAAGAGTTGACAATAATCATGGAGGAGGCAAAATAAACTTGAAATAAATGTGGGGGTGGCGTGACAGGTGGGTCTGGGGATACAATAAGGTTTTCTGCCGGAAGATCTACTCACCGCCAATCGGGAATCTCTTACCCGTACCGGTAACCCACCTGTTCTCAACTTCAGGATTTTACTTCTGGCTACTGATAGATAATTGAGTTAATTAAATGAGTGCGTAACTACAGAAACCAGTATCAATTGTACAGTGTCATCCGGGATCCCTGAGAGGAGCCACACTGTCCCATGATTTTCTTACTTGGATGAACTCGAAGCAAGCTCGCCGAAAAGCTTTCGGTTGATCAACATAAACGTTTCGAGGAAGGAATTGGCAACCAGTCACTCTCATTCAATGTTAGTATTCGCCAAAAAGCGAGTCATTAAGCGATTTTCATTCGCCTTCTTGCCAGGAGTCGACAGGTTTTGATAAGGTGGATCACGCCAGAACAAGCTGCTCTCATCGTGGTTGTACATACATGTCCTGGGGGCTATATCCTTCGAGCTTGCTTCGTATCATACGTTGACCGTTTCAGTCTCGGCTCGGCTGTGAGGAGCACTTCCTCAGGAGCCTCTCCTTGCTGTAGAGCAGCTATAGAACTCCAAAACGTGTCAATTATCTGGCCTTCAGCCAATTCAACGAGCCGATACCAACTCCTTGGGCAAGGTTCATCTGGACCCTGGTCGATATCCAAGCATTGTTCTGGTCTTCTGACAGGGCTTCCAAGCCTGGAGCTCCTATAGTAGTGATTTCTGAATAGCTGGTACTATTGGCGACGTATGCATGAATTGAGTGGTCTGTGAAAGCAATTGGCACTTGGCAGTCGTGGAAGCGAATTTGTTGGATCGTCATGACTCTCGAGTCTTTGGCTCAGCGCCTATAAGGACGTCAGCGTTCCCAACATCGTCGATCGTAGTATCATACGCCTCCGAGTTGGGATTACTCCTTGGCCAAGGAGCGGCTCGAAATATGAAGTGTGAACAAACTCAGAAACGCAAGCGAGAGCGGTGTGCGGTGGCAGATTCCCAAATAAACCAAACCCAAGAAGGTCCTCAATGACATCATGTGACCCGCCACGTGCTGATAACAACATCGGCTTTATCTCCCAACCTCATCGTCGTCGTCATTCTCGTCAACAAGGCGGTCTCTGTTCCTATTCTCCAACCTGGCCTTTTTGGATATATTTTGCTTCATAGGACTTAAGACTTGATATATTCAGTACTGGTAGTGTCTGTGTCTGTATTTTCCAGCTCTCAACCAAAGATGGCGAACAAAGCGGCCGTCCCGTTCCTCGTTGGGATGATGCTCCTGACGGGGGTTTGCAATACGATTCTGAATAAATATCAGGTGTGTTGAGCGTGGTGACTGCTAGCATTATTGCTGTATAATTTGCCTGTCATATTCTAACCTCGTCGGCCAAAGGACATGCAATGCGTCCGGAATTGCGACTCGCCAGACCCTAAAGAGAGGAAGACATTCGAACAGCCTGTTCTCCAGACGTTGGTTTCAGTGTACACCGCATAGAGTCAAAGGAAACTCGACTAATAGGCATTGTCATGCACGCATCTAGTGCCCAGATGTTCGTCGGAGAAATGGGATGCTGGCTTGTAGTCTTCCTCTCCAACGTCTACCTCCAATACATCTACCCCCGCACATCCCGAGACACATCCCCGCTTCTAGCCGGCGGCTACCAACCCGTCGGTAACGAAGACGGCGACGACGAAGACAACACAATCGACGGGGTAAACCCGGCGGGGAACGAGAACGCCCGGAAACCGCCGACTGACACGCGAGTAAAACTGCAGGGCTGGAGGATCCTCCTCCTGGCCGCGCCGGCCTGCTGCGACATCGCAGGCACGACGCTCATGAACGTCGGGCTGCTCTTCGTCGCGGCGAGTATCTACCAGATGACGCGCGGCGCGCTCGTGCTGTTCGTGGGCTTGTTCAGCGTCGTCTTTCTCGGCCGGAAACTGTTTCTGTACCAGTGGCTTGCGCTCTTCGGGGTCGTTCTCGGCGTCGCGCTGGTCGGGCTCGCCGGGGCGTTGTTTAACGGTGGCGGTGGTCATGATGGTGATGATGATACGCAGAACGCTGCGCGTGCTGCTCTCACTGTTGCCACGATACACGTTAGGGCTGTTGCTAAGACTCCGCAGGCGGTGCAGACTATCCTCGGCGTGCTCCTGATTGCTGCGGCGCAGATCTTTACCGCGTCGCAGTTTGTTCTCGAAGAGTGGATTCTCGAGCATTACGCTATGGACCCGTTGCAGGTCGTTGGTTGGGAAGGGAATTTCGGCTTCCTCGTTACCGTGGTCGGTATGATTATTCTATATGCCACCATTGGCCGGACGGAGGCCGGTCGTTATGGCTACTTTGATACCAAGGAGGGCTGGAAGCAGATGACGGGTAATCGGGCGGTTGCCATTTCTAGTATCTTGATCATGATTAGCATTGGGTATGTCGTCTCCCGTGAATTCCTCCTGTACTCCCCCCATCGTTGTCTACGATAACATATGCTAACCTTGCAACCGTTGATAAAGAGGCTTCAACTTCTTCGGCCTCTCAGTAACCCGCACCGTCTCCGCAACTTCGCGCAGCACAATCGACACCTCGCGCACCCTGTTCATCTGGATTGTCTCATTGGGACTGCACTGGGAGACGTTCAAATGGCTCCAGGTGCTCGGTTTTGCCCTCCTCGTCTACGGCACGTTCTTGTTTAACGATATCGTTCGCCCGCCGTTGAAGGCTTGTCTTCCTGCTGAGCGTAGGGAGGGGGTGAATGAGATTCTGCCCGAGGAGCCGATTGAGCATGCTTGATTGATTGGGTTATCTATGGGCTTGTCTTTTTTCTCGGTATTTGATTGGATCGTTTGCGTATGCTGGTTTTGCTTCAATGCTGTTGGTTTTTTGAGCTTTTGCGATTTTCTTTGGGTCATTGGTCGTATACTATGGTAGACAGGTTACGCATGCAAACTCCGTACATAACTTATTTTGAAGGGTAAGTAAATGAGCAATTTTATATGGAGCACGTAGCATCGAGCAATTGATGGGTAATTTCCCAAACCCCAAAAGGACATGAAGTATATACAAGACGATTGTCCCTCCAGTATCAATTAACCAACATCAATCAGTACAAATAGACAACAAACTATAGACGAACTATAAACAGGCGGCATATATACGACCATTATCCATGAGAATCAACGTTCAGACAAGAACATACAACGCGCACATCTAGCAAAAGGGTTAGTACTCAACTTGATAATGATTATCAGCAATAGAACTCAACTCACCAATGCAAGACCCAAAATCATCGAACACCAAAAGAAGACATTCTGCACAAGATACGATTAGCATCGAGCAACGTCAAAGAAACGGCGATAACCCTAGTAAATAGAAAATAACTCACATTCATAGTCCTCTGACCCCTAAACACCCTCGACTTCTGCACCGTCACAATCGGCAGCTGGGACATCATGGCTAGGAATCCGTAGCCGCGCATTTTATGCGTGATGCAGCTCATGACGAGTTCGTGGCCGATGGCGCTGATGAAGAAGGTGATGGACATGGCTGCTGTTTTGGAGTAGTTGGCCTTGATGGGGTAGTAGACGTGGCGGCGCAGGAAGTGGTGGACGGGGATGTTCCACTCGCTGGAAAATTCGAGCCTGCGATTACAGAATTCAAATTAGAATACTTCTCGCATTTTCTTTTCAAACACGACAGGACAGGACAGGAAAGTGGCATGCATACCAATCGCAGGAATTCCACCAATCCGAATAAAACTGACGGTCAGCGAAACGGGTAATCTCGGCAAACGCTCCAAGGATATACTCGAAAATAACCAAAAAGACGAGCAGAATGGCAATCATGAACGGGAACAGGAGCATGCTGATTGTCTCCGCGAAAATGAGGAGCTTCTCCGAGGTGCTGACGGCAGCCTGTAGTTCGTCATGTGCGTCGAACAGGACCGGTACGATGAACTCGCCGCTCAAAAGGGTGAGGAGGAAAATGCACCCGAACACAGCCAATCCCTTGACGGCGACTTCACTCCAACGTCTGACCTCGCTGCGAGGGTATTCGAGTTCGTAGCATAGAGTCGGGCAGAATATGTAATCCAGGTAGTTTGCCAACGTGAGATTCTCGGGGTACGTGACGTGGCCCAAGGGCGATGTTAATTCCGTTGCCAGGTCCTCGCGGAGTTGGGCGACAGGGTCGGTTTTTACGCCGTCACGCGGTCGGTCCTTCTCGGAAATGCCACCGGACGTCTCTGGGTACGGCTCGACGGCGTCTTTTGATACGGAGGACGAGTCTGGTTTGTCAAGGGCGAGAAGACGGCGTTCTATCTCGCAGAGATGGCCGGTGTAAAATGCGTACGAATGCATTTTCATAAGGAAAGTGATCGTGTGAAGCATGAAGAACACTTGAGCAGTCCAAGTCCACTCGAGCATGAACGGCCAGCTGGAGACAACAAGGGAAAAAGAGGTATGTCAGTCATCGGATCGGCTCAATCATACTCATGCAATAGACATAGGCATGCGACTCACTTCATCCACAAGACCAACCATCCCATTTCAAACACACTCTGCCAGATTCTTCCCCGTTGCGCCCACCGAAAAATCCCACCCTTCCGATAGAGCTTATGAAACGGCAGAACCAGAGCGGTACTAGCAACCATAGCAAAGTCACTAGCAGCAAGCGACCAGATATTAGCCATCAGCACGCGCCACGGCGTCGTCCGCAGAGCATTCCCAGTATCCTTAATATTCCTGATAGCGGTCGTGACGACCATGATGAACAGACCAATCCAGAAGAGGTTAAAGAAGCCGCGGAAGTTGCGGTAATCGCTCTTCGGATCGAGGTACGACACGCGGGGCACATAGTCGATTGAGTAGAATAGTCGACGGTTCGCGCGTACTTGCTTCCTTGCGAGGGATAGGACGTGGGTGGACGCGGGGGCGTCGTCGGGTACAGGAGTGGAGGATTCGCTGTTTAGTTGTTAATTCGCATTCGGAGACAGTGAGTGTTCTTGGTTCTTCTTCCTACCCTGGATCCGCAGTCTCCCCTTTTGCGATACGCGACCGCATTGTCGACGGAGGTTTGTCGTGGGAAATGGCAGTAGACATGGTGAATACTGAATAGTAGTAGTATGTAGTCACGCGAGGAATCAATCAAATCAGCCTTGCAGAATCAGATAAGATCCGGAAGGAGTCCGCATCGATTGAGACAGCCGTCGTAGGAATAGAAGTCACTAATAAGAGGACAGTCTGGCAGACAGACAATCGATCCGGCCATACATATATGTACTGCTGTACTCCGTATGTTCATCCGACTCAGAAGTTCACAAGTGCCGGAACCCGAGATTGATAGAGTCAACGCCGTTGAACTTCGGGTCAATCGGCGACAGCGAGATAGTGCCTGGTCCTTTTTGACGTCAGACCGTTTTAGGAATATCCAAACTAGTTCTGGACGGTTCTCAGCGGTTCATCCTTAGAGAGTAATTGATGCCGAGGATGCATGTACTTACAACTTAAGTTACAGACTCTGTACAGCCTGTTTCTTTCTCCAATTCTATGCCTGGCGGTGGTGGAGGATGACTTCCGCACGAGATGTTTCTATGACGAGTCGGAGTCCAGATCGGACGTTTCACGCGGTCACGTGTCCTTCTCCAGATCGCATCGACTTCCGACTTCCGACTCCCGGGCGGTTGCCTGATTTGGAATCGGACTTTACTCAGGTCCGTACTCCGATCGGTAGTACAGATACATACAGACAGCTGGTAGTGAGAACTCCATTGCTATTACTGCTTCCTCTATCATAACGCGCAAGCATACCACAACAAACCATGAAGCATAGAATGTTGCGAATAAAGAGATTAAATATATTTATATACATCTCCCTCCCAGAATGTCAACTTCGTAGTAGGGGTTCTCGTTCATAAAGGAAACAGATTATTAGAAGACGCGAGCATAAGCATCTTAAGCAGTCATTTTCTTAGGCAGGCATTCACCGCGCAGCTTCGACCATGTCATGGCTCCGACCAGTCAACTTGCTCCGTCACCGGAGCCGCTCCGCCCTTGCTAAACGTGATCCGAAGACGAAGACGGAGTCGTGGTGGAAGCGCCTAGTTCTGAATGTCAGCAAGCTGCAATACGGTTCATCATTAGATCTAACTACTCACCCCACTCAGAGGTAGCACTTTCAAGACCTGTGTGCCCTCGTCTCCCGCGTTCAGATCCGTCTTGGTAATTGCGCTTAGCTGTAGCCGCTGACTCTTGGGCACGGCTGCTTGTAACCCGACATTGGAAAAGCTGTCGAAGCCGGACACATTGCGGAAACGAGCTTGTATCTGCGCATCCCCGCCGCTATTTCGGTGAACCTGTAAAGCAAGCTGGAGTCCATTCTTCTCATACGCAGTGTGTACTGCTGGTGCGGAGGGTGGCGGAGCCGCAGCTGGAGGTCCCGTACCTCCTAAGCCACCAAGAAGATCCATCGATGCAGACGGCGTTGCCGGTCCCGTCGGGGCAGGTGACGGAGCGTTTCCATTAGACCCAATAAGATCCATGATGGAGCCGGTACTGACAGGCGGCGCCGCACTCGGTGCAGGCTGCGGTGGCGGGGATGAGAGACCACTGGTACCGCCAAGAATTCCCTCCAACAGATCGGCCGTGTTCTGCGACCCGTTGACTGGCGAAGCAGTGGATGACGGCGCATCTGAACCACCGATTAAGTCGAGCAAGTCCTCTTCGGCATGCTTCGTTGGCTTCTTCGACTTGTCCTTAAGTAGCTTGCTTTGGCGCTTCCGTGTGGGGCCACCTAGGATCCGTTGTTCCTCGCGAATCTCCGGAGGCGGCATTCGCTCCAGGACACCTCGTTTGATTTGGTCGTAGCCGAACAAGTTGGTGTATTCCACAGCTCTTTGTTGAATCTCAACGCTCAAATCAGCTGATCGGGCAATCAGCAAGCGCCGTAGACGCTCAATCTGTGCTGGATCTGACATCCGCACGGTGAGTTTCATCGAAGCTGTGACGATATACTCCGTGACAATTTGCGAGGCATATGTGCTATTTAGCATGTTGCTAAACAGATCGACCAAGTCACTCTCTTTAACCTCCTTGACAAGTTCTTCTTCTTCATACTGGCCACCCCGAAGTAGATTGTCGCCATACTCGCCAATCATCCACGCTGCAGCGAGGTTGAGACCTTCCTGCGAGATGTCCTCCTTGAGCGCCGCGTAGAGCTTTTGCACGCAATAAGTCTGCAGCTCGGGGGTGGTAGCAACAAGGCGCACAAACGAAGACAGGATTTGCTCCTTAACATGGTTACCCGCCAATTTGAGAATTCGTAAAATCGTATCAACATGCCAACGCTTGTTTGGTGCGAAGCGGTCCGCAGCAATCCCAATCTGCGATGTCATCAAGGGCTTAAACTCAAGGTCGGAAACTTCCAAAAACGCGAGTAACTCTCTAATCAACACCCGCACGTTGCTCTCGTTGATCAACATGAAACTAAGGTCGAGGGCTCGTCTTCGAATGCTAATATCCGGATCACGCAGACATTCGAGAATCGTGTTTCGATGCCTCTGCACGGCATTGGGTTCGATGGCGACGACTTTGTTCAAAGTGTTCAGTGCGACGTAGCGGATGTTGTTGTCCCTGTTCGATAAAAACCTCCCAAGAATGTTGACTCCCAAAACCCTCAGTCCGGAGTCCGCCTCGATGTCAAGGATGGTCAGAACGGCTTCGTAGAGAATAGCGTTGCCCACATTCTTCGAAGAGTCGGTATTGGTGGCCACCTGGGCCAGAATGTCGTTAATTGATTCGCTCGTCTCCGCGTCTCCTCTAGCCAAAACCCTCAGTAGCCGCAGGATTTTAACCTGAAGGAAGGGGTCCGTTATTCCAGACACGTCGTGTTCCGGGGAATAGCCAGAGCTAGTCAGTCCCTTCAGGGAACGGACGAGTCCTGGAACTGCGGGGCGGAACATTTCGATCACCCCTTCCTGGCCTTCTTCCGCCTCTTCAGCTTCGCACATGTCTATCACCAGCGTCAAGCCGCACAGTAGAACACCATGGTTTCGATCACTTAAAAGATGCTGAGCCTTCTCTAAGAAATTTTCCTGAAGTTCGGGGACCTTGCGGGATATGCGCATTGCACAGAGCGCAGCTTTTCTTCGAATATACGGGTTGGGGGTGGAAAGAAGCGATTCGACTTCTGCAAAGAGATCTCTAGCCATCTCAACCGACGCAATGTTGCCCAGCGCAGAGAGTGCGAGACCGACGACATATTGGTTCGAGTGATTAAGGTCACTGTCTTCCTGTCAGCCAAGGAAGTCCTCCTAAGATCGGGAGAACACGTGCATAGAAACACGGACTTTTGCAACGAATTGGTAACCAGCGTCAGAACTTCTTGGTTCTCATCCAGCAGTAACATCGTACCCAAATAGCCCAATCGCTTATCGGCAAACCGGTGCGACGCAAGCAGTTTCAAGCATTCAATCTGGCCAAAATGTGTGCGTTCACCCAACGTAAATAGGTATAGAAGTTTGGATACATTGTTTCTCCTGAGACGATTTGACTTGCGTGTAAGACGCCGCACGGAATATATCATCAGTCAATGGTCGACCGGGTCTGAGGCTAACCGTATGCCAGAATCGTTGCTCTCCTCCCTGAATGATGCACGAATCGCTGCACTTTCCTTTTGGATTACTGCTCGTTCGTCGGCGATCGTTTTGGCGGAACGGACGTTTCGAATGAATTGCTTAACTAATTGGTTTGGAGATTAGGGTAAATGCGAAAGAGACCGAGTAATAGAGGGAGACAAAAGGACAACTTACGAGAAGACATGGCGGTGGTGGAGGGGGTACCCCCCTGGGATGAACGACTAACGAGGTAATCTGAACAGCGGGAAGCAAGGGGAACAGCAAGGCAACGAAGGGCAGCGCAGCGGTGCAGGAGCGCTGTAGGTAATTAGAATTAAACAAGGACGACGATGGTCGCCGTGGAATATCTGGAGATTGATAGCAACTTGGAGTCCTTTTGAGATGTCGATGTTGTTTCGCCCGACTTGGCCGTTCTTGGTCCGGCCCGCGCTAGCCAAGACGGGATTAGCACGCTCTAGGCGGTAAGGCCGTCATGTGACTTTTGCCTAAGGCATCATTTTGGATTCAACCTCAAATCCTCCTCGATGGCTCTTCTTCTTATATTTCCTTTTCCTTCGCTGTTCTTGCATGCTTCCATGATATCGCCGCCGCAATTCTTGAGAGATACAAAGCTTGTGTCAGGACCAAACATTCATACAATTCTGCGGACGTGAAACCTCCGGATTCAGCCACTGGTTTCGCTGCTGGTAGCCTACGGTAGCACACGGACGGTCAAACAATCAATCATTCTCGCTTGAACTTGTCAACTATGCTCAATTGCTAATAATCAGAAGTGTCTAATGTCTTTGGAGGATATGCATCGTGCTCTTCTCAACTTTGCTACTGTGGTACTAATAGTCTGATCCGCAAGGCTGCTCTGTTGCCCATCAACCCTCTGCAGATCATACGCTGCGGCTTTCTCTTCTTCTCAGACGGCTTTTCGAAATAGCTGACAATTATTTGCGAAATCCGTTGTTCTCGACCTCCAGAAGTCGTTGGAATGCCTGGGTACAAACGCTGAATGGTGGCCACGTTCGTCAAGCGAATGGCCGACGAGAAGTCGCCGAAGAAGCGAGCAGTGTGTGGTCATTTTTGTATGAGCTTGAACACAGGCCCTTGCTCGCCGAACAAGGCAGCTGTCATGTGCTGAATGAGGTTCCATGGCGTTAAGATCTACTTGTAAATAAGATCCACCGGGAGACCTCTGTTTGAGACGATTTGATGGTTTCTTCGCCGTTGAAAAGGATGATGATCTGCCGTGGAGTAAAGGCGACCGGCGGGCTGAGCCCTATATCGACCTTTACAGATCGATGTTCTTTCAACCTCGCGGTTCAAAACCGAAAAAGGCCTTCTTCGCGAATTTGGCCGTACGCGGCTTACGACCAGTCATGATCAATGCCATCGTATCAGCGAGAGCGTCATTGACGACAGGCTTTCTTCTAGCAAAAAATTTCCACACCAACTTCGTATCATCCACAGCCCTGACCCTTTTCTTTGTCAGCTCATCGTCTAGCGGCGGACTCCAGTGCATAAAAGACACTCGATACGCCACTCTGACATTCCTCAGACTTAAAAGGGAGTCCAAGCTTGACAGGAAACTGGCGTCCAGCTCGAGCTCAGTTAATCCGTCGCATTGTCGGAGCTCCTTCCAGCATGACTTGAGCAGTTCCCGTGAAGGCTCTGTCTTCAGCTCCTTGTCTTCGTCATAGTCATCAAAACACAGAGGCTCAAACCGCGAGAAGACACTGACCCGTCTAATCCACGATCTAACGACCGGTCGAACGGATGACAGGAATCCAATCAGGAGATTGACATTCTCAAATGCGAACCAATTCTCCGACCAGAAGATAGGCGCCGCCTCTTTGTAAAATTTCCTGCCATAATCCAGAAGCACGTGCAGGCTCTCGTGACGCGTGCATAGACACGGTACCGTATCCAGGGATGGAAAGTGCTGCTTAAAGCTCGGTCGAATATTTTCGGCATAGCATTTGTCGCATAATAATTCGTTTGTTTGTCGTGGTGCCCAACGACTGCGTGCGGGAGATACGAAGATGCGTTCTCCTGGGTTTTCCGTGGGCCAGGCGGTGGGTGTACATGATGCGCAAATTAATCGGTTGGTCGGGTTAGAGTATGGCAGGCCGTACGGAGTTATGGTAGCGGGGGTACAGTTCTCAGGTTTGTGGCACATGTCAAATTTGCAAGGCTGGACTAGGAGCTGGCGGTAGACGTGGTGTCTTAATTCGAGGGGGAGAGAGTAAAATCTAAGGTATCCGCGGTACGGTGTTGGTTAATGGCCCCTTTTCCGTGGTTCGTACGGAGTACTTTATAATACCTATCCATGAGTGTTGGTTCCTGGTGTGAGTCCCTGTCATTTTCCGGGTAGCTTTCTTCTTCATGGTGACCGTGCAGCTCGTGCTTCAGTCTGGCTTTCTGTACGCCCTTAGGCTTCCAACGGAGACGCCGCGTCGGGTCTCTGCTGAATGGCTCGATTTGAGTGAGCTCGTAAGGAGGTCCGTCCATATTGGCGAGTCGTGACTAGACAAACTGGACAGATTCAACAAAAGGAAGCCTTGAAGATGAAAGAAAGGGAGCAATCAACAACAGTCTTTAAGTAAATTGATGTCAGATGCCAGTTGTCAGACGCATCATGGCGATCTGCGTGAGTCATTCCGAGTCACCATCCCAGCCTCAGCCACAGATTCAGATTGAATAACTTTACCGGTACGCTAGAAGATCGACGACGTGCGGTACTTAAGCGCCTCTTAAGTATGCTCGCCACCACGAGCTGCTCGCGGCCGTTTCCGAGCGTGGCGCGTCACCGACTTCTAGTCTTCTCTCGTCCTGTGTGAACGTAAACGCGCCGATACTTTCCTAGAATGTGAATTTCTAGCCGCTCAAGGAGCTGCGCAGCTCTTCTTTCGTTTTCAGTCCGTCGCCGATTACTACCTTGGTTGTGCCATATCGCTGGTCGACGATTGGTGCGTCGTCTCGGATACGCTTGTTCGGATTATCAATTACAGAGAAAAGGTGTTTAAACCCAGCATTTCTCTTCTGACCAAGAAAAGTCTCTGGCGCCCTAAATCGGAAAGCCACTCTGACAGGGTTACATGTAAGGGACCCGTCTACTACTAACGCAGTTTGAGACCTCAAATATCCTGCCGAAATGCGAGGTAGTAGTAGAGTTTGAAGCACTGTGAAATAAAAATTTAACACCATGATTGTCTATAGACAAGGCAACACACCACGAGCAATCTGTAAATGGCCCCTAACGCTCTGCTTCTTGCAGTCCTTTAAGTGGTCAACCAGTCAGGAGGGAAACCGGTAATAATATTCCCACGCACGGGACAGTTTACCCCCTTTTATATCTTCGGCCTGAATGTTATAAAGTCAGTGCACAAGCTATTACAGCCACCAACAACAACAACAAGAAGAAGAAGAAGAAGAAAAAAAAAAAAAAAAAAAAAAAAAAAACCTACAAGACCCCACATGAGATAGTCAGTCATCTCTATGTCAGACACAACCCAATCATTTTCATACTTCTTGAGAGGTCCAATCGGAAAAGTTTGTGCACATCCAAAATCTATGAAAACAATTCTGTCGGTACTGTCCATCTGAACCATCATGTTGCGGGGATACGTGTCTAGATGGCACATATGTGCATCACAGATCTGGCGGATGACGCTCCGAAACGCGTTTGCACGGCCTTCCGTATAAGTTGTCATGTCGATCTCCTGTAGGTTCGGAATGTATTCTATCAAAATACCATTTGGGCGTTGCTCGTCCTTTCGAAAGCGTCCAAGATGTGGCTGCCATTGAGCAGGGTCGATTTGCTTGATGCTCCCATAAAATTTTGGTACCACTCCCTGTTGGCATAGCCCTCTTTCTTCTAAGCGGGCATATGCGGCACACTCGCAGATGAACGGGTCCATCTCATAGTAAGTTGGTCTCCGAGGGTGTTTCTCGATAGCATGATACTTGCGAGATGACTCTGATAAGTACGGGTACAACAAAGGAGCCATAACAGCCGATCGAGACACATACCACCTTGAAAACGCACGGCTTCTCATGTACGGATACTTGAAAAACACTCGACATGTCCGACTCTCTCATAAGTCTGACGAAGACGATGTCGTCCAAGGTAAACTGCATGACGCGATGACAGGAAGGTAACAGAAGGGCGAATTCATACAGATTGACTTTATTTGGCAAACAATACGTAGTGGGAGACTGAAAGAGAGAGAGCCTCAGAGACTCAGAGAGGCGTCTTATTATTATTGTTTGGTATCATATGTTGTTGTTTGTTGGGTTAGACGCTTACCTGCCAGATTGAGATCACATGAAAGCCCTAACCCTTAGGTAGTCAATTAGGCATCGGAAAGCGAGTTGGTTGGCACACCGTACACGTAACTTTTTGTTTAAGCTGCAGTCTCCTGAATCCTCCGGATGCTGGCTGCCACCTTCACAGGAAAGCGCTTTGACTGACACTTGAAATCGTGAAACACCTATGTGGTTTTTTCCTTTTGGCCACTTGCAAGACACGAGTATAAGTACGACAAAAGTACTTACCGATCGCCTGGCACTGGGGAGTTATGTGACGCACCTGTGCAGCGGTCAGTGATAGACTGATAGTTGTATGTATAATAATCCAACAACTATCAAGGAACTTCACCCAATGTTCCAGATACGCTTGTTCGGATTATCAATTAGGTACAGAGAAAAGGTATTTGAACCAAGCATTTTTCTTCTGACCGACGAAAGTACTCTGGCGCCCTAAATCAAAAAGCCACTCTGACAGGGTTACATGTAAGGGACCCGTCTACTAACGCAGTTTGAGGCTGTATCCTGCCGAACTGCGAAGCAGTAGTAGGCTATGAACCACTCTGAGGTTGAAATGTTTAAAACCATGATTGCCTATAGACAAGGCAACAGACCAAGAGCAATCTGTAGCTGGCCCCTACTGCTCTGCTTCTTGCAGTCCTTTGAGTGGTCAGGAGGGAAACCGGTAATAATATTCCCACGCGCGAGACAGTTTACCCTCTTTTATATCTTCGGCCTGGATGTTATAAAGTCAGCGCACAGGCTATAGTACAGCCACCACAAAAAAAAAAAAAAAAAAAAAAAAACCTACAAGACCCCACATGAGATAGTCAGTCATCGCTATGTCAGACACAACCCAATCATTTTCATACTCATCGAGAGGGCCAATCGGAAAAGTTTGTGCACATCCAAAATCTATGAAAACAATTCTGTCGGTACTGTCCATCTGAACCATCATGTTGCGCGGATATGTGTCTAGATGGCACATATGCGCATCACAGATCTGACGAATGACGCTCCGAAACGCGCGTGCACGGCTTTCCGTATAAGTTGTCATGTCGATCTGCTGTAGGTTTGGCATGTATTCTATCAGAATACCATTTGGTCGTAGCTTATCCTTCCGGAATCTTTCAAGATGGGGTTGCCATTGAGCAGGGTCGATTTGCTTGATGCTCCCATAGAACTTTGGTACCACTCCCTGTTGGCACAGCCCTCTCTCTTCTAAGCGGGCATATGCGGCACACTCGCAAATGAATTGGTCACTCTCATAGTAAGTTGGACTCCGAGGGTGTTTCTCGATTGCATGATACTTTGCGAGGTGACTCTGATAAGTACGGGTACAACAAAGGAGCCATAACAGCCGATCGAGACACATACCACCTTGAAAACGCACGGCTTTTCGTGTACAGATACTTGAAAAACACTTGACGTGTCCGACTCTCTCATGAGTTTGACGAAGACGATGTCGTCCAAGGTGAACTGCATGATGTGATGTCTATTCACTGATTTCTGAATTAGAACCTTAGATTCTATAAAGCTTGCTCAGTGCAGGCTGAGTGCTGGGTTAGAATAATTTAGAATTTAGATGGTATCCTGCGATTCCTGCCCGCTAGCGCGTATACGTACAGTATCCGTCCCGCACGCGGCGGCACGATAGCATTAGCAAGGGACGCAAATGCACGTGATCCTTGAAGCCCTTAGCACTTACTTTTTTGAGTTAGTGCGCTTCTTTGATTAACAGTTCTATAAATAGTTATCCCATGTATGTAACCGTCGGTCAAGGAAAGCTCAGTTTTGCTCTGTAGCCCCCCGGTTTAACTTATTGGACACAGTTGTTGATCTATTAAAGAGTCGTTTTGTCACGGTCTAGCTTGCGTCTTGGTTTCTTTCTTCCCTTC
>HG983384.1:0-10280 GCA_900006255.1 Xeromyces bisporus
AGCATGCGAGGGCTGCAAACACAGTCCGAGCTCATCATGGGCGCAGCCCATCACAGCTGGGTCCAACAACCTGAGACCTGAGATCGATAACTGTCAGCCCTGCCGCTGCTAACAACTGTACGGTCACGGTCACCGCCGAAGAACCCTTTTCTTGCATGTCGGAGCATAGAGAACGAAAATAATGAGGAGGTTGCGATACTTGCCTAATTAATCCACGATATTGCCACACTAATAACTTYTTTTTTTTTTTTTTTTTTTTTTTTTTTTYTTTTTGTGTTTCGGATTATGCGCCTGAGTTTCCTGTTGGATTTGCTGGCCAACAGGAACAGGCACCCCTTGCCGAACAAAAAACAAAAGCTTGGCTCCATTAGTGTGGATCTGCTTCTTTGTTGGCGCACTTGAGAGTTGATGATTGTCGAACAACTACCGACTAATAGTTGCTATATCTACATACGGGCATGCATGATTATATTGTCGCCGACCCAGACGGCACTCGGATAGCGTTGTTCTTGATGAATTCGGCCGTGGTTCCGCTTGGAAAGCGCTTCTCTCTAACTGCGGCTTTTTTATTATGGGCCATGGAGGTACACAGGGCCAGCAAGCCCGATTTGTGCCATCTCCATATCGATTGATGCGTTCTTCATTCTTTTTCATTTGGTGAATGATCTTCCTTTCCTTTTCTCGGTGATGCAATGATATTCACGGATCATAAATAAAGAAATACTCCGTACGCTGGTCTTTGTTTTCGTTCTTCTCCTTCCCTCCAAATTTGCACCTATTGCGGCTTCCCTCTTCTCTGACTATCCTTGGGGAGCCCTTCTTATTGCTGATTGGCATTTTAAATCTCGTGAAATTGACATCGGAAAAGAGAAATGAAGAGCGGGAGACCGTCAGCTTACTCAGAGCGAGTCGACGACGACGGTGGTAATACGTCCCTACTAGAGAAGGGACCCGAAGCAGAACACATGTCACACTTTCCAAGGTCACGAAGAAGGCTCCCTTGTGGTGCAATAACCGGGTCTCTAGGGCTGGTGATCCTCTCTCTTATAAGCTTCCTTTATATTGCTTCACGACAACCAGATAGCCCGGCGTTGCGTGGCCAATCGAATCCAAATCTCAACGGTTTACTGCGCAAGCCGGTTCTTGCGCTTCAAAATTTTCCTGACCCGGGCCTTATTCGACACGGTGATGCGTGGTATGCTTTTGGAACAAATGGGGAAGGAGCCAGCACCAGAGTCTCTCGGGTCCCTGTCGCTATCTCTCATGACTTTGTGCACTGGAACTTGATAATGGGCCATGATGCGCTACCTTTTGTGGGAATGTGGGAGGACGAAGTTGACCATTGGGCTCCGGACGTGATACGGCGTGTATGTAACTACGACGGAAATCCCGCGATTTACAACTTTCGGTGCTAACAGTGTACTTTCTAGGGCGATGGACGGTTCGTTCTATACTACTCCGGGGGATTGAAAGACTGGAAACCTCACCACTGTGTAGGAGCTGCTGTCTCGCAGGACAAACACCCTGTCGGCCCTTATATCCCACTGCCAAACCCTTTGGCCTGTACGATCGAGTATGGCGGCTCCATTGACCCGTCACCCTTCAGAGACATCGACGGCACCCTGTACGTCACCTACAAGGCAGATGGCAATTGCATTGGACACGGCGGAGATTGCAATAATGGCATTGACCCAATCGTGCCCGTTCCATTGATGCTCCAGGAGCTCCAAAGCGACGGAGTAACCCCAGTCGGGAATCCAATTGAGATCTTGGATATCGACGAAAGCGACGGCCCTCTCGTGGAGGCCCCGAATATCGTCAGAACCAAATGGGGCATGTATTTCTTGTTCTTCTCCTCGCATTGCTTCAATTCGCCCGACTACAATGTGAAATATGCTTACTCGAATTCACTCGAGGGCCCGTACGAGAGGGCTTCTAGACCGTTGCTGAAAACCGGTGACTTTGACCTTATGTCTCCGGGCGGCGCGACATTTTCGGAGGATGGAACGAAGATGGTGTTCCACGCGGCTTGCGAAACCGGACGGTGCATGTACTCTATTGGAGCCGATATCCATGCCGATGGGAATATCACTTTGCTCAATCCACAAGTCTATTCATGAATAAGCTCAATCACGTTAGCCTTGCATTATGCCCTGTACTTGCACCGAATCCCTCCTCGTCTCTCTGTTTTCCTTCCTAAAAGTACTTACATTTCCTAGCCTCATACCCGTGCTTCTTCGGGGATTCGCATTCCTTTTTTTTTTTTTTTTTTTTTTTGCACTATGTCTACCGCATGACTTACCTACCTTCACCGACCTTCGACCTTTCTGACACATTCTCCATTCTTTGAACCATCCCTCAGACATCCTCTTTTCATCATTTCCTCTGTATTTCTACTATCCTTATCCCCCTTCCCTCCCTTCCGAACCCTTTATCTCCATACCGATCATCCTAGAAAGAATATGCCAGATATCGTGCAACAATACGGAATAGATACATAGAAGTGAATAGAATTTGAAGACACATCACGGAAAATCAGTTGGTCTCGACTCCAAATAACCGTGCAGGACATAATAGTCAGTCCCTGACCAGAGCTCGGAGAGCTGGTCAGGGACTGACTATTACTCAGTACAGAGTAGTAGGTACCGGATTGATAGAACCATCAGTGAACGTCCCGGGAACCAACCGAGTCGATCACGCCCGTCTGGGCGCCCACAGCCCCCGGATTGATCAGTCCTGTGCCGCATACAGTGGACTATCAGTGATCAGATGGCAGAGAGCGAAAGTTCTGGCCCTTCTGGGCTTTTGGGTAATAGGTTGTTGCATGATTGATTGATTGATTGATTGACACTACCAGCGAAGTATGCACGCATACATAACCAGCGTGAAATCATACTGCAGACCACAGCTGGTAAGATGACGTTCGATTAAGCTATCATTAATTCAAGTACAAGTACATACTACTGTCAAAGCCGCATAGATGTACACACAAAGTACGCGTGTACGCGTGCGCACGTTGATCGTATGTACAGAGTACCGTACGTGTACGTCTAGACTCTAATAGCTTCAAGTCAACGCCGGTTCCTTGATGTAAGGTTCTGAACGAATATGTCCTGCTGGTACTATGCAGCAGCGTCCTGTACATGTACATTGTCTGGCACATTGGAGGAGACCAGTACACAAGGGAAAAACGCTGTGAATTGTGGCACATTTTGGCAAAACTGAGGGGCTTGGGGCAACCGGCACCACAACAAACGCGACGGCAAGCCATGTATGTACATACATGTATCAAGGTGGTTGAACCGTTGAAGGAACAATCCCCTTGTACAAAGTAAGTTTAGGTTGTGTGGGACATCAAGATGTGCCGGAGTAGTGCGGGTTCTCGGGTAGTCCGTCGTTAGGCCTACCAGCTTCCTATATTTCCGGCCAATCATGGAGTCATAAACAGAAGAGCTCTCCCAGCCCGCTATTATCCAGTACTGTACGTTGTAGGTACTGCATGTACAGCCCCGTCAGTTTGATTTGCGAGGACGCATATTGATGCTTTCATAAACACAATATTATATCCTGATTCTTCGCACTTAATGCAGTCTGCAGAGCCACAGTCAGATTCATTTGCGTCGTTAGCAGCATTTGATTTCGGCCAGTTAGGCCCTTAGCCTGTCGTAGACTCGTAGGTAGCCATGTGGCAGCCTCAGAACGCTGTTACGCTCGGCTTTTCTTTCCAGTCTGCAGATGTAAGCAACCATCGATCGGGTACATTTGTTTATCATAGGTACCGGTATCATACCAAAGACATTGAATTACCTCTTCGATGTTGGAACCCGCGCCTTCCATATACACTCCACGCAAGAAGTTTCTCGCTAGGTGTTGTTCAGTCATCATCCAGAAGCTAACTTAGCTGATCCTTCTTATCAAAGTTTGGATACCCAAGTTCATTGGTAACAAGCAGTTACTTGACTGTTCTCTGCTGCTACTTAACTTAACCGCGACGTCATCATCTCAGAATGCAAGATGAGCATATATCATAATGCTTTGCAAGCTAAACGCTTTTTGGTCGGTTAGTATGTACCTAGGGGATCCTCGAGCTCAAGCAAGGTGAGCTACTCTGTCAGTTCTCGAGGGTCGAGTGGGCTATCCGCTCAAGGTTCCTTGCATCTGGGAACCTTCTAAGTAAAGCATTTCCAAATGTATAAATGGCGCGATCCAGTCCTGTCCGATCATTTGGGCATCGGACTGAAGCTCACCAATTAGGTATGCCTCGACCTCGAATTGGCAGGCGTATGCCGTTCGCAACTCTCAAGGATTCACTGCATGGTCCCAAGCCTTAGATCTCTCAGCCACTCGTGGTCATTCTCGTAGCATCGCTGTAGGTATCAGAACACGCCTTTTCGAAACCCCCTCGGCTGGGTGAGTTCTCAGTTTTCCCGCCAGTACAGTCGACAATCTGTGTCTCGAGTTTCGCATCATATTCGTCGTACCATCTTCATAAATATCGCCTCAGGTCTGAACAGGTCGGCCATAATCACTCCATGGACCATAACCTTGCGGTGAGCTATTCACTAGCTGGTAAGATCGTAGTCAAGAATGAGGTTCGCAGTCAAATAAGCCGGACTGATCAATTGCCGACGGTTAGCTGGAGAATACCCCACCATAGGCGGTGAGGCTTCTGCCAGTTTTACTGAGAAAGAACCCCTTCCGCCTTCGGAGAGGCAAAATTTCTCCCACTTGGAATTGCATGACTCAACTTCCACGACTGACGACTGCGCTCGGCATAATCCCATAATGACAATGGCATCGCTTCAGGGCGCCTCTCGGCTAGCATCTCGCGGCTTCAGAACCGTGACATTAGCGGCAAACCAAACAGAGAGGTGTACTGTTGTCTCCGGAAGATACCGACTTCAATCATCTCCGCAATCGCAGTACAAGAAGGCATCATTTCATACAGGTACACCTCGAGGATCGCAGCAAGCCACCGCAGCAGAAGAAGGTCGCCAACGACCGTCATCCTCGTCACCAACATCATCGTCAAAGGACTCCTCGAATCCGGCTCTCTCCTTCCCTTGCCTGGACGCCCAGGAAGCCAAGTCAGCACTCCTCTCATCCAGATCCCTCCAATCGGGACCGGAACCGTCATACACCACAGGCCACCATAAGAAATTCCACTGCGACAAACCATTATTGCTAGACTGGGGTGGAGTATTGCCAGAATTCGACATCGCATACGAAACCTGGGGACAATTGAACGAGGACAAGAGCAATGCTATCCTCCTCCACACGGGCCTTTCCGCATCAAGCCACGCGCGGAGCACCGATGAGAACCCGAAACCGGGTTGGTGGGAGAAATTCATCGGACCGGGTCTACCGGTGGATACGAATAAGTACTTCGTAATCTGCACCAATCTCGTCGGTGGGTGCTATGGGAGTACAGGGCCGTCGTCGGTCGATCCGTCGGACGGAAAGACGTATGCCACGCGGTTTCCCATCGTGACGATCGAAGACATGGTACGGGCACAGTTCCGGCTGTTGGACTTCTTGGGCGTGCAGAAGTTGTATGCGTCCGTCGGGTCCAGTATGGGCGGCATGCAGAGTCTCGCGGCAGGCGTTCTCTTCCCGGAAAGGATTGGCAGGATCGTAAGCATTAGTGGATGCGCACGGAGTCATCCGTACAGTATCGCGATGAGACACACACAGCGCCAGGTGCTGATGATGGACCCCAAATGGAACCGGGGATTCTACTACGGCTCGATCCCTCCGCACTCGGGAATGAAACTGGCCCGTGAGATTGCCACGGTGACCTATCGAAGTGGACCGGAGTGGGAGAAGCGATTTGGCCGTCAGCGCGCCGATCCGAGAAGACCCCCGGCGCTCTGCGCGGACTTCCTCATCGAAACCTACCTCGACCACGCCGGCGAAAAATTCTGTCTCGAATACGACCCGAACAGCTTACTCTACGTTTCCAAGGCAATGGACCTGTTCGACCTCGGCCACGCCCAGCAGACGGAGACGCTAAGGCGAAGGACGGAGTACGAAGCCAACATAGCCCAGGGCGAGAAGAACATACACTCCACCACCGATCCTGCTTGCAGTCTTACGTTACCCGAGGAGCCTTATAAGGAACAACCGTCCTCTCTCCAGACAGCCGACGACAGAAACGGCAACAAAGCTGCGCAGAACGGCGCCGAGCAACGGCTCTCGCCGGACCTTGTTGCCGGTCTCGCGCCCTTGAAGGACCATCCGGCTCTTGTTATGGGCGTTGCGAGTGATAATCTCTTCCCTGCTTGGCAGCAGAGAGAGGTTGCGGAGACGCTCCGTGCTGTCGGTAATCAGTCGGTTGAGCATATTGAGCTTGGTATGGATGTGTCGTTGTTCGGGCATGATACGTTTTTGTTGGATTTGAAGAATATTGGAGGTGCCGTTGGGAGGTTCCTGCAGTGATAAAAGTTCATTAATATTTAAGCCATGGGTTTACGATTTTGTACGTGTATATTATTCAATGTTGCCATACTCCTGCCATCCTCTTTGATTGTATATACATTCTGAAAGTCTACATAATGAGCAGGCAAAAGAAGTTTGCAGATACGGGGTTAATGTATAAGGAATCAAGGCATTCACCCGTATTTATGAGAAACGACTGAAAGGATAGATATGGATGCAAGCCCTCGGATTAGCTCTCTGGTTCTCAGTGGCTTCCAGGCGGATATGACTTCTATAGTAGTCTGGTAGTTCACCGGATGCCTTCAACTTTGGCTTTTGGTCATTCCAGACTCGTCATCGGGCAGATGGCAAAAAGAAGATACATCAGTCTTCAATGTGAATAATAGGGAGACGGGCGAAATGTCTCTGACATTGACAACTTTCAATTCGAAATAACTATATTAAGCAAAGTAACACTAACCTGTCAGGGATGAAGAAGTGTCAGCAATAGACAGCAAAAGAAGAAGACAAGAAAAAGGAAGATGAAGAGAAAAGCATAAACGGCATGGTGACTATTGCAGCAAGACCGCCACCGTGGTCTATTGCAGGAAGCATAGCCGTGCATCAAATGAAAACACAAACGACGATATTGAGCCTGACGAGGTCAGATTGAAAACTACCTTAAAGCGTTTACTCGTCATCGGAACGTTGCTGCACGCCGTTAAGCCTCTGATGGAAACAGGCGGAGCAATGATGAGATTTGTCCTCGGAGTTGCAATGAGGCTTGTCATCATGGCATCAGGCAGTGATGGTTGGGCGTTTTAAACGGAGGGAAGATATAGAGAACGACATTGAAGGCGATTGAGAGGAGTCCAATATATAGGCAGGAAAAGCAAGAGGATGGTAATGAGAAAGGACACGTACATTCTGTTCCGTTTTTTTATCGTGCATAAGTCTCAAGCCTTAGCAAGGCGTCTCAACGCCTTGCGAAGTGAGGAACTTCGATGCTGATCCGGTCCAAACATTCTCGTACAGCGTATATATGGCACATGCGGTACCCATGATAGTACAATCCCAAACTGCAAAAAGCCCATAGACAAATGCAACGCGGTGGACGAAAGCGCGTTCACAAATACCGAGAGAGCACCGGAGCCACAAAACGAAGCCCTTATTCCTGGCCTCTAAGATCTCTGTTCTAACTCAATCACCCACGGAAATGCACGATGTCTTCTTCCACTCGCCGAGACGCGTGCGAATCCGAGAGGGATGAAGTCCATCAGCACATACATGAAGCTAAGGATTCTTTCTCGATCCCAGCATGTCGTGTCATGAGCTCTAGTGATGGTTTATCATCATGGAGGCCGTAGTAATTAAACTATTGTTCTAAACAGTGACACTGAGCTAGTTAGTATATCAACGTGCACAGTGGAGGTCGCATAAAACGCACCTGGAGTGTTTGTTGTCGTGTTGAAGTTGGACAGCCTCGGCGACAACGTTCCTGACTTACCACACACCGCCTAGACTAAACATGTACGGCAGTATTCGTAGACCGCCTTGATATCACATCGAAGATCGACATTATTTCCAAGCGAACTTTCGTCATGAGAAGTTCAACTTGAAATTGAACTCGCAACAAGCAGACGAAAAGTATCACTGACACTGCCTTATAGATTGGACTATTATTGCTACAGTAATGCCGTCTTGGCTACAGCGCCAGGCCAGCTCTCATGAGGCGCAGCTCGCAGCTACCGCAGTCTTGTCGGGGATCGCGGTAGCCAGCTCTATATTTGCTTACCAGGGCTTGAGACGAAAAGAAGCCGTGGAGAGACTGAAGGCTTCCATTCCGAAAGTTGATGATGCAGAGAGGGTGAGCTTGCTTAGCAACATGCAGTCCAATCACGCGGGCTAACCGTTCGCCAACAGCTCACAGAATACGGCGCAGCAGCTCCCGAAACACCACAACTAAGCAAGGAGGACGAGCGCAGTGCAGCTCTTGCTCGCAGGGCGCAGCAAGGCGACTACGATGATGGTATGTCACGACTTAGCCAGGTTCAAGTTTCTTACCCGCTGATTATGTCAAGTATTAATTACCGTGTAGAACTCATCCTGGAGCAACTCGCCCGTAACCGTGTATTCCTCACTGACGAAGGCCTGTCGAAGCTCCGATCGTCGTTCACAATCGTCGTTGGATGCGGTGGTGTCGGATCGCATGCTGCAGCAGCACTTGCGCGGTCCGGTGTGGCTAGAATCAGGCTTGTCGACTTTGACCAAGTTTCCTTGTCGTCCTTGAACAGGCACGCGCTCGCCACTCTAACCGATGTCGGCACACCGAAAGTTCACTGCATTCGGAGGAGACTGGAGCAGATTGCACCTTGGGTCGTGTTCGATTGCCGAAATGAACTTTTCGCAAAATCCGCCGCTGACGACCTATTGAGTCCTTGGAGTCTTACGAGCGACAGACATGGCCAGAAACCCGACTACGTTATCGACTGCATTGACAACATAACATCCAAAGTAGACTTGCTGCATTACTGCCATTCGCGCTCGATCCCGGTCATTTCGTCCATGGGCGCTGGGTGTAAATCAGACCCAACCCGTGTAGTGGTCGGTGACATTTCGCACACCATCGAAGATCCCCTTTCGCGCAGCACTCGACGCCGCCTGAAGGCCCTTGGAGTGACCTCTGGCGTCACCGCAGTATTCTCAACAGAAAAGCCTGGTCCCGGAAAGGCGAACCTCCTTCCCCTACCGGAAGAAGAGTTTTCGAAAGGCGACGTTGGCGAGCTGGGAGTTCTCCCCGAGTTCCGCGTCCGCATCCTCCCTGTCCTAGGAACCATGCCTGCGGTGTTTGGATATACGGTCGCAAATCACGTTATCTGTGACATCTCAGGCTACCCGCAGGAATATCTCGCAGGCGCGAAGGGTAGAGAGAAGCTGTACGAAACCGTACTGACAACACTGCAAAACACACTCGAGAGGTTGGTTAGAGGTGAAGTTGGGAAGGACTTTGTGGGCCTCCGTATCCCCGTCAGCAAGGATGACGTCGGCTTCCTCGTCGAGGAGGTATGGAGGGGGAAGAGCGTGATTAGCGGTCTTACGAACCGCCTGGTGCTAGTTCCCTGGGAACGTCCAGCCTCGGGGTTCAAGCCGGACCCCAAGTGGCTGGAGGAGAAGCAGAAGATCTTCCCCGTGAAATTGAGCGACCTCGTCTGTATGACCAAGGAAGAGGCTGGAGTGCATGAAAAGGAAGTTCTCCGTGGCGGGAAGAAGGTGGAAGAGGTCTACGACTATGATATAGTACGGAAAGTGCAGCAACGGAAACAAGAGTCAGAATTCTACGAGCGTTACAGGTAGGCAACTGCAGGCCTGTGATCGTGCTCGTCTATTATTCCCAATCCCAAAAGTCGTCTGCACATGTATCTACTGAATGAAGGATTGTACAGAATGATTCAAACATCGCGTTTGCGCGCTTATGTACGTAGGCTTCGGTCTCGATGGTTGTATGTACAAATCCGGAACATTCGCTGAAGCCCTAATATTCAATGGTCTCAACTTTCTTGCCCGCCTCCCCGTACACCGGTTTGACTCTGATGTAACGCCTTTAATGATGAATTCTGCCTCTTCGAAAAGACTGATAGTCTCCCTTGTGAGTCATGGCTTGATTGATTGATTGAATTTTTAACGTCTACTCGCTCATTAAATGGCATACATACAACGGGCAGCTACCTCCCATACAACGTTCAGGGGCACGAAGGAAAGCAAGGCGCTGCAATCTTGAAACAAGAGACGCTTTTGACCTGGACCACCCGAAATTGACCACGATACGCCAAACGAAAAAAAAAAAAAAAAAAAAAAAAAAAAAA